>JBBBDQ010000731.1:2400000-2507500 GCA_037127315.1 Ascarosepion bandense
TTGGTCACCATATGTAGAGAGGGAAATTCATATAAAGGATAACGAAGGTAGCAACATACGTATTGAGGACAATAACGTAGAACCTGCAATTTGATCGATACCGAAATGGCAGCTCGGCTGCAGTCGCTCACTCACCGGCGGGACGTGGCTTCCCTGTGCCTCTTCTATAAATACTTTCACGGCTCTTGCTCCTATGAACTTAGATCACTAGAGCCCTCTAGGTATGAGTTTACACGAGCTACTAGATTAGTAACTAGGTCACACCCTTTTACAGTGAAACCGATAAAGTGTAACCGCAATTTCTACTCTAACAGCTTCTTTTCATGCACTTCAAACCTGTGAAATTCCCTTCCATATAATTGCTTCCCAGGCAGCTACAATCTCCAGCAATTTAAATGTAAGGTCAACAAACATCTCCTATCACACTAAATCGCATCCATTCTCACAAGCTCTTTTTCCATCTACTCCACCCCCATCCTCGGTATCCCCATCCCTCTATTCCCCTCATCTCGAAATTTCCGATAACTAACTACTCTTTCTCATCATTTTCCCCTATCTAACCCCCTGCGCAACAGTGGCAGTAAAATGCGTTACTTGGGGTGAAATAATTAAAAAAAAAAAAGAAAGAACAAACTACATATTCGATTTTTAATAACCATTTCTCCCGAAGAAATACAGTACTGCTACTGGTGCGCAGGGGGGTTACATAAGAGACGAAAGATGAAAAAGCGGAACAAGTTACAGAGGTATCAGAGAATGGGTAAGAAAAGGATGAGAACACCATTCTCACAAGCTCTTTTTCCATCTACTTCACCCACATCCTCTGTATCTCCATCCGTCTATTACCATCCTCCTATATCTAGCCCCTCTTTCTCATCACTTTCTCCTATGTAATCCCCAGCGCAACAGTGGCAGTAGAATGTTTTGTTTGGGGTGAGATGATTAAAAAAAATATATCGGTCGCCACATTTATATACAGAATAACATGTCTATATATTTATATAACATGGAAAAAGCAATAATAGTGGAACACACAACACAGAAAATATTCAACCGAAAATGCTGAAGGAGCAAGGCGATTGCTTGTTTTTGGGCAATAAAATTATTATGTCACCAAGATTTCTTTCAACAGAAACTTTAATTCCCGTTACTTAAAAATCAAAATTTCTAACAGTTATATATTTTTGAAATGAATAAAGATATTTTTATAATGTAGAACAATATAGTACGCCACATTTATATGGAAGACAACATAAGTCGCCGTGTTTATCTATAGCACAACATAATTCACAAACATTATAAAGAAGGTAATACAGATCTCTATCTGTATATAAACGGCAACATAGGCAGTCATATTTATATATAAGGGTTATGGTGAAACGCACATATTCCTCAGATAATGGACTCTCTCTCCTATATTAATAAAAGTTAATAGAAAGTTAACTCTAGAAGTTCTTGGAAAGTTCATAGTTCTTAGAATTTTTAGAAATTTCTTTATTGGAGTTCAGTAGAAATACTAGGAAGCTGATATTAGTCGGCAGTTAGCCGAATACTAAGGAGTCAGCTTTTTAGTGGAAGATTACAAAATTTCTAAAATTTAGGATGCGTTAAGTCGATTAGCAATCGACATAGCACGATTGTAACTTTCAGTGCGAAAACTACTCCACAAGAATAAGACGACCTAAGTCGCCATATTTAACTGTAAAACATCACAGTTCACTATATTTATCTGTAGAACAACATAGTTCAATATACTTATATAGAAGGCAATATAGGTCTCCATATTTATATGACGACCAAATAAGTAGCCATATTTATATATAGGACAACATAACTCACAATATTTATAAAGAGTGTAATAATGGTCACTATATGTATATAGACGGCAATATAGGTTGCCATATTTAAATAGAGACACTAATGAAGAACAGTAGAAAATTATATTTACATGTGTATATGGAAATAAAAGATTAAAAGCAAAACATTCATCTGATCAGCCGTAGTGTAGCGTGCGTGCGTGTTCTTCTATTTCAATGTCTGATATTAAAGTATCTATACCTGTAGGGACTTCTGAACAAGTCTTCATTCTACCGACACTTGAAGCACTAATTTATTATTCGTTTTTTACACACGTGTATAGAACGCCATCTGACGGCGTTATGCGAAATCCATTGAAAACATGGTGGAATAATTCTATACATATTTTAACTGTTAGATTTTCGTTTTTGTTTTCTCTTTTCAAAAGATGGTTGAACTCATTCACATGCTTATATGAACTAGTGACGCAAGAAACGCTGCAATCTAACAACCAAATGGCAAAGTTACTGCATAAAACCAGTTTCATAGTTATATCCGAAAAACAAGGTGTAGCGTGCATCGGTTATGTCAGGTACAAGGACGCTTCCAAAATCCGGTCGACAATAACGATATTTTAAAATATAAGAAGGTTGAAAAAATGGTTGGAAGAATAAATGTTTTGTTTGTACATTAAAGTAAATTTTTTATTGCCTAAACAGAAATAACAAATTGGTAAGATAAGTGAAATTGTATTTATGGAAGAGAATAACATAAATGTGTAAGAAGAAAATATTCAAAGAGAAAATGTATGTAGTTAATTGTTCAAAGTGAAATGTAAGTGGTTAAATGTTCCACAGAAAGTCAGTACTTATAGTTGATAGTACCAGAATGTGTATATGTAAAAAGATTAATCAGCCTACTTAACTTATAAAGCCTGTGTTCTTTTCATTTATATGGTCAACGAGAGATGTAAATGTTTTTCTGAAGCCGTTAAAGTTGTCTTGTTGTTGTTTTCTTTGACTGTTTGTGGGTGAAAACGAAATGACTTCCTTACATTGCAACAAGTTCCTTCAGATTACCGCTCTCATCACGGACTGATTTGACCACTCAAAAGACGTGGTTAAGTAGTGAATTTTAGTCATGTGACCGGCTCCGAAAAGCATATCCATTTTCTAGGCGTGAAAAAAAAAACTGACCGGGGTCATAGATCATTTTGCTATTTCCTATCCACTGAGAATCTAGAAACTTAACTTTCACATTGACATGTAAAATTTGCCTTGGTCTGGGTTTTTCCAAAATGTTTTCAGTCGTTTTGATCTAATTTTGCGAGTGTGCAATTTTACTTGTTGTTGTTTTTTTATAATCATATCGCCACAAGCAAGGCATTTAATTGCCACTGTTTTGCAGGAGGTTACATAGGAGGAAACTTATGAGAAAGATTAACAGGTTATAGCGGGTGTCAGGAAGTGGGTAAGAAAAGGATGAGAATACTGATGAGAGTAGAGAGGACGGAGAAAGGAGCATGAGAGAGAGGACGCAGGTTATTAAGATATGAAATGACTATTGACTACATATAAATTCTTGGAGATTGTTACTGTCGGAAAAGCAAGTAAACGAAGGGAATTCCACAGGCGGGAAGTGCGAGAAAAGAAACTGTGGAATAGAATTTGCGCTTACATTTTGTTGGTTTCACAGTAAATGGGTGGTACCTAGTTGCTAAGTTTGTGGCTTGAGTAAATTCATATATAGGGGTTACCAGTGAGCTAAATTCATCGGAGCAGAAGCCGTGAAAGTATTTGTAGAAGAGACTCAGGGAAGCCACATTGCATCGATGAGAAAGTGACTGTATCTGAGCTGTCAAGTCCGGATCGATCACGTTGCAGATTCTCCGTTGGATGTTGTCAAGGACAACTAGGTTGATAGCAGGAGCACCCGACCAGATATGGCAGCAGTATTTAATGCACAGGTGGATGGTAGATTTATATATTAGCAGGACTGTTTCAGACGGGAAAAACTTCCTGGCCCTACACAGAGAACCTACTTTCTTTTTGGGAGGGTTATTTGTTGGACGATATAGGATTTGTATCTTATCAAGCACACCAAAAGATCGTAGAACTTATCAAGTGGGAAGCGACAATCTTAGAAAATTGATTTGAGGCTTCAGATACATTCCTTTTAACGTAAGCCCGCATTTTTTATTCATTTTATAAGAGAAAACAATCTTGTTGCGTTTCTGTCTGTACAGGAGAAATCTTTTGCGCATGCGCTAATGATTAGTGCTTACAAAATTGTAATTTTTGTTTTAATATTATTTTTAATTACTTTTCAATTATTATTCCCCTTTTTACTAATGGCTGAACGGCGTTTCATTTTCTATTGTCATCATTTTAAAATTGAGTTCATCGCGCCTTTGTTCCGATTTCTCTTGTTATAACTTCCGCATGCATTTAAAAGAAAATATTTGCATTTCTCCTTTGTTTTTGTATATATTTTTCTCTCCTTGCTGTTTTATTTCCGTTTGCAAATTACCCTGTCAAGGAAAAATTAAAAGAATAATTACCACTTCAGGATGAATACAAAAAAAAAAATAATAATCGTGTTAGGATGAGACAGATTCAAGTGTATAGTGAATAGGATTTTGTTTTGACACATATTACCATTGGGAACAAAAATATGGGTTCAAAGGTTGTGTAGCGTAATATTTTCGACCAATTAAGTTTTAGGTGATACTTCTTGAATCATCATTATAACTTAATGCGGAAAATGAATCATGATTGAAAGGTTTTCCTGTATTCAGAACTTGCAACATATATATATATATATATATATATATATATATATATATAATCATCGCTGATTCAGTAAAATGAATTAGATCACTCTAGCTATTGGGCACGTATAGTGATAATATATGCGTTAAAAAGTCTGCCTTCTTCCACCGAACGCCATAGCCCAGAGGTAGAATCGCAGACTGACGCCAATTCGGTCAGGATTCAATCCTGGGTTAAAAAGCAATCAATTTCTAACCGTACTGATGAGCTGTGACAGATCTGTCTGCGGATGAAAATTATATATATATATATACACTACTAGTCATAATGATTAGGTCACCCCAGTGTTTAAAAAAAAAAGGATGTATTTCATACTAGTTTTTAGTATTTATTGCCAAGTGAATAATTGTAAATGAAAATAGAATGGTCCTTTTGTTAATATTGCCCAATAACATGTGCATCAAATGAATGTATAAATATTTAATAATTACCTACGTTTTCAGTTTCATCAATGAAAGGATGAAGAAAAATTTTGGTGATTCAGACGAGTTCATCTTTGCGTCCTTGCCTTGTAGATTTTTGAAAAGTAACAAAAACAAGAGACCCATTCTATTTTCATTTAGAATTATCCACTAAGCAATAAATACTAAACATAGTATGAAATACATCATTTCTTTTAGACTTTTGTTGTATATTGGTTACAATTGAAACCTTTGTCTAATCTTTATTGTAAAATGGTTACAATTGTAATCAATATGCAACAAAGGGATAAAGAACGGGGGTTGCCTAATAATTATGACCGGTAGTGTACGTATATATATATATATATATATATATATATATATATATATCGCAAGTTCTGAATATAGGAAAACCTTTTGATCATGATTCATTTTTCACATTAAGATGCAAGAAGTACTAACTAAAACTTAATTGAGCGAAAGTGTATTGCTGTACAACTTTGGAACCATATTCTTGTTTTTAATGGTAATATTTGTCGAAACAAATTCCTCTTCAGTATATGCTTGAATCTGTCTCTTGCCTAATAATTATGGCCGGTAGTATATATATATATATATATATATATATATATATATATAAAGAATATGTGTGTGTATGTATACTGATATTTATATATTTATATAGATATAAATATGTGTGTGTATGTATACTCATACATATATATATATATATATATATATGTTATTTCCCATTTTAGATCTATTATAATATTATCCCAATTTCATTTTACATTATTATTAAATTTTAACCCATCTAGAATAGTCTAATCATTATTATTATTTTTAACTAAATTTTTTCTGAAGTTTTTTTTTTTGTTGTTAAATTTTTAGCAGTGATATATAAAATATTGTCACTATTCTTTCCTCTGGTTTCCTTTTCTTTTTAAAAATATATTTAACTTTTTCTTTCCTTTCTCCCTTTGCTTCCCTGTCAGCTCGGCAACTTAATTTTTTTTCATAAATTTTTTTCGTTTACTTTCACGTTCGACCCCATTTGTCTTCTCTTTTACCTTTTCCCCCACCACATCTTTTACTTTTCCCCCACCACTTCTTATTCCTGTGATACGTTTAATTTTTTTATTTTTGATTCATTAATAAAAAAGTAATCTAAATGTCTTCTTTTAATATCGAACCCCGAATCTCTGTATCTGCCTCTTTTTATGTCTGGATGACTAATTTTAAATATTTTTTTCTATTCAACGGAATGTAAATTTCGGCATTTATTAATATAAAATATATATGAGAGAGATTACAACGTAAGCAGCCAAGATATTTGAATAGAGGACAAGATAGGTAGCAGTATTTGTATAAAGGACAACATAGGTAACCGACATATTTGTATAGAGGACAACATAGGTAGCCGAGATATGTGAATAGATGAATTTCTAAGCGCCGCTTAGATGTGGCACAAGGCCAAAATTATAGAACACCCTGTGAGGATCGAGCTCACTAATCAGTTGTAACGGGTTCTAGCGAGACAATCCTGCTTACCATTGCACCACGCCGAGGTAACCAGCCGAGATATTTGTTTATAGGACAACATAGGTATCCGACATATTTGTTTAGAGACAACATAGTTCGTCGTATTTTGTATTTGTATAGCGAACAACATAAACAGCCATATTTGTAGAGAGGACAACATAGGCCGACATATTTTTATAATATGAGAACAAATAAGAATAGCGACACACGACGCAAAAAGTCTGCAGCTAAAAATGTTGATTGGTTAAGGCGACCCAAGCGGTAATATAATTTTGATATCAACAAAAATGTTTTTCTTTATTTTTTATAATAGAGGACAACACAGGTTGTCATATTTATGTAGAGAACGACGTAGGTGGCCATTTTTATATAGAAGACAACATAGGCTAGCATATTTATAAAGTATAAGAAAACAAGGATAGTGACACATTCGATACAGGGCATATGCAGCTGAAAATGTTGAAGGCTAAAGCAACTGCTTGTAGCTCGGCCAATAAAATCGTGTTTCCTGCAAAACATTTTTGATAGAAGCTTTCAGTTACATTTTCTGAACGCGAAAATTTCAATCGGTTATATAGTTTTGAAATCGATAAAATCATCTTTTTTTATAATAGAAGACAACATAGTTCGCCATATTTATACAGAGGATCACATAGGTCGGTCTCTATATATTGAGGGCAATATGTTCCCATATTGTTATAAAGGTCGTCAATATGATAAGGAATTCAAGCAATCATTCTGATTTATTCATTTACTTTAACATCAAGAGAGGACCGTCGCTAATAAATTTTAGAATTGTGGAGAGAGAAGCGTGTATAGCTGCGAAAGATAGACACGCAGTGACAACGGTTCTCTTTTTATACAGTTTGAATTCCAAACCCATGCTAACATGAAAAAGAAAAGTCATTAATCAGAATTGATGGTCTATATGGGTCCCAGAGCAAAATACCTTGGTTGACACTAATCAGAAATAAAGAAGAGTACCGACTTAAATGCTTGAGTTTAATGATTTCACCCCAAGCAAGGCAATAAAGCAACTAAGACGCAAAGATTATTGATTGTGTGAGAATATAAGAAAAAATGATTATGGAGAGAGAAAATAAAAAGAGCATGAATTAAAGGAAAGAAAGATAATGATTGACGTTGTTTTCAAATCATGAAGATCAATATTGAAGCAAGAAGGCAGGAGAAAATTCCCCAACAAAGAGATGCGATAAAAGAAACTATTAGTATAGAATATACAATTAAATCTAAACATTTCATGAGTAAAATAATGATACCTTCCCGCCAATCTAGTATTGCTTCTTTCATTTAATGAACATAAATATATGCTACTATTGCATACAGAGTATTAAGTACATATGTTTACTAACAAGCTGCTTGCCGTAGAAGGATGGTTACCAAACTTCAATCATAGTCACACTTGTAAGATTATCTTATTTTTTTTCTGTCAAAAAATTTGTGTTAATAACTGCTAAAGATCGTCACAAATTTCATTTTGTAAGGAAATGGAGCGCTTTCACAGTTTCTTCTTGTTTTTGACTTACCGAATTTAGGGCAGTGGTTCTCGGCCTTTTAAACAACACGCCAATGATAAAATAAAAAAAAACAAGGAGGAAATGAAAACATCGTGGAACATTTAGCAAAAGTTTCAAAGAATATACATTTAACTGTTATGAAATAAAACCAGAGCTTAGACAAAAATATACACACAATATGAACTTAACTTATTTCAATGTTTTTATTCAACTATTTGTGCAGCTTATTTAGTGTGAACTCTGCTTCTGATGCTTTTTTCGTGATTTCTTCAATGATTGGTCGAATATGAGATAAGCAGACCCTCATTTCTTCTTCAGTTTTACGAAATCTTTCTCGCTTTTTTTGTGTTGTTTAGGGTTGCAAAGCGTAATTCACATAATATTGGAGGTAGAAAATTGTAATAAAATTGATAAATCCTTTTAAAACTAAGTGGAATATTACTTTAGAATTTAAATTCCAAATGTATCAATGTAGAAGTAATTTTTTGTAATATTGAATTATGATTATAATAACTCTGAAAATACTTAATCTACAATGTAAGCATAAGAAGACAGATTAAAACTAATAAGAAAATAATAATATTGAAAAGGTTTCAAACAGAATCGAGAAAGCCATAGTTATAAAATAAAGATTAACTAAAAAAATGATTGTTCATTTAAAAAGCAGGATAATGATAGACAGAAAATTAGCAACCAAATGATTCTAAAAATACTTAAGCTAAAAGGCTTAAAAAATGCAGTTAAAGTATTAATAAACAATAATAATTGTGGCAATATCTCATCTATACACACATACACACACGCGCACACACACACACAAATTTATATGTAATAGAAACTGATTGATATTAGTTTCAGTAATCCGACACCAGGTTCGTAGACGGATCCTCCGATATTCCTTCTGTCCACTCGTCAGGAGGTATCAGTAATTGACTGCAGAAACTTCTCGGTTTTTATTTTTTGTGAGTACACACACTGTTGTGAAGTATTTTTCTCACTGAAGGTTATAATCGTGCTATGCCGGTTACTAGTCGACTTAACACACCCTAAATGTTAGGAACTTGGTAATCTTCCACTGTAAGCTGACTCCTTAGTATTCGACTAACTGCCGACTAATATCAACTGCCTAGTAGTTCTACTGAACTCTAAAGAACTCTCTAGAGCATTTAAGAACTCCTAAAAACTTCTCAAGAACTCAAGTTAACTTCCTGTTAACTCTTATTACTATAAAAGAGAAGACCATTATCTGAGGGATAGGTGTGTTTCACCATGACACCCCCCCCACATACAGGCATATATTTCTAAACATAAAAGGTTGACGCTGAAGTTAAAATCTAGAAACTCTTCAACTAACTTTCTGATGAATGCGCTTAAGCATAAAACAGACTTTTTTTCTCGGTGTTGACTTCAATGTCCACATTTATATTTACGCTAGCATCATAGCCCGGCGTTGCCCGTGCAACTTAAAAATTTTAGTAGTAGGAGAAGGTGCCAATGAAAGGAGTAGATGGAAATCATTTACCGACAGTTGATTTCTTGCATGAAATATTTAGCGAAAAAAAAAGCTGTATTTTTTTTTTAATTTTATTTTCTGAAGTATGAAATATTAAATCTGAAAAAAAAAGTTAAATAATTAAATTAAACATTGGCACCTTTTTTTACATATTTTGTTTTTGTTTGAAAAAACACTTTTATTTTAATATTTCTTTTGTTTCAAAATTACGGGGAACAATATTCACATTTTTTGTTGCCTAAATGGATTTTAAAACGGCGGAATAAAAACTAAATATAATGGCTCACTTTTTTTTTTAGTCGCGTTTGACACGCGTGATTTGATTTCTGTAACGTAATTATGCAACCATCTTAGATCTTATATGTTTTACGGAGCAAATGTAAACAATTGTGTCCATTGGCCAAAAAGTGCGAAAGGGAAAATTGCTGAACTTAAACTCAAAAAGTGTGTGTCGACCTGGCTTCACTGTAGATATGTGTTCCTAAAAAGCTTGAATGGCGTAGCTTAAAAAATGTAGGCGTGCTTAAGGGAATAGTCGCACAAAGACTCACAGATTGCCTTTCATATATGTAGATTCGCTATATCCCTGATTTTAAGAACTTAACATAAAGTGTATAAAACTAAATTTTTCATAATTACATATATATACATATATACCGTTGTGTATCTGGATATGCTTCTGACAAAATAATGCTGAGAGGTGCTCGTCGGGAACCTCTCAGTGTTACACGCTTGGGTGATCATGTCTCGAAAGAGACATGACTGACTTGGTAGAAAATTATCCCGCAGAAGGTTGCCATTGCTTTCTACAGTAAACTGGTTGCAGGCCAAGGCTATAGAACCCATGTGTTCTATTATTTAACCCATAACAGGAGGGAATAGACGGATTAATACCTTTCCCAAGGGTATTTGTGCGTAAGTGAATGCAAGGAATTCAACTGGAATTCGAATTGGATGTGCCTTGTGGTGCAGTGGATATCGACACTGAACCACAAATCGTGAAGCCAGGTTCAAATTCTAGTTCAAAATCTTGCCATTACTTACGCACAAATACCCTTATGAAATGCATTTATCTGTCTCTTTCTTCCAGTTATGGGTTAAATATCAGGACAGATTGGGTTCTATAGCCTTGGCTTGCAAACAGCCTACTGCAGACAGTAATGGCAACCTACTGCGGGATAATCTTTTGCCCAGTCACTCACGTCTCTTTCGAGACATGATCGCCCAAGTTTGTATCACGTCAGGCATTTAACTGACTGACTGAATGGCAATATCACCTTGCTTGGGATGTAATGATTAAAGAATGGCATTCATTCATTCTTTTCTTATTTTGTTTTTCAAATATTTTTAAACGCGGCGTTATATATCTATTTCGCTTATAGATGACAACATCAAAACAGACAGTTTAAAATTAATTTTAATCGGAATTTCCCGAGGTATAATATTTGTTCTATGTGCTTAACGAGGAATCGTTTTGTTAAGCGGGTTAACAAGATTACAAATATTTGACGTCGATGTTTTGTCTGTGTGCTTATTGAGTTACCGTCCTAAAGATATTTTTCCGGTTCTCCTTTTCTGGAATTGCTTACTACGTCGCAATTTTGGTCTTTTCAAAAGGAGTTCGTATTAAACTTACTCAAAATCTGCAAATGAAGACCTAAAAAAAAAAAAGAAAAAACTTAACCTATTGCAATTATTCTGTCGCGTTTTCCCTACAGTCTGACATGGCGATGATCTTTTCATTTAATTAAATCGACTAAGACCGAATAAATTTAATCTACGTTGACAAATCTACCGACATGATGGCTGCGAGTCCTTTGATTCCGAGGACAGCTGATATTTGTGAGTTGCTATTAATGGAAATAAGTTTCTTCTTTTCAGAATGTTTATCTCTCTTCTATACAACCCGGATTAATGCAGAAATATCTATCTATCTATCTATCTATCTATCTATCTATCTATCTATCTATCACTTAATTTTATTAACTAATCTATCACTTAATTTTGATATCTATCTATCTATCTATCTATCTATCTATCTATCAATTTTAATATCAATTTATCACTTAATTTTAAATTCGATCTATCTATCTATCTATCTATCTATCTATCTATCTATCACTTAATTTTATTAACAATCTATCACTTAATTTTGATATCTATCTATCTATCTATCTATCTATCTATCTATCAATTTTAATATCAATTTATCACTTAATTTTAAATTCGCTCTATCTATCTATCTATCTATCTATCTATCTATCTATCTATCTATCTATCTATCAAGGGACACTTTGACGTGATGTAATGATTCATAAGTTTCTTTAGCTAGAAAAATTACGAGTGAATAATGAGTTCAATTCATGATGCGTGTCATTAGATTTGTTCCATACCGAAGCTTAAAATTGGTTACCTCAACGCCCTGTAATAATGTATTTATAATTGTTAAAATCTATCTATCTATCTATCTATCTATCTATCTATCTATCTATCTATCTATCTATCTATCTATCTATCTATCTATTAGGTTGTTACATGTTTAATGTCCAATGTTATAAACAATTTTATTCTTAAAAATTACCAATAGATATGTTGAAATTAGTCAAAATCCGAGCTTTGAGCATCTGTGCATTTCTGCCATCGCTCGAAGAGATTATTTATTCCTCGATGATAAATGTTATGGGCTGTGATGCAACGAAGATTGTGAAAGCTGATTCTACCCCTAATCTTTGGACATAAAAGTTTTACCATTTAAAAATAAGCTTATGTGCTTAAAAATGAAAATCAGTGGGCGAAAGTTCAGGAGAATATAGATAATGTGGTAAACCCTCGTATCCCAGCTCTGAGTTTTTTCCACATCATTCTTGCAACCAGTGACCCCGCATTATCGGGGAGCAGAATTGGCCCACGTCGATTCACTGATGCAGATATCATCTTTTGCAGATGTGCATGCATTTCATCAAGCTGATTGCAGTAAGCATTGCATTAATGCTCTGACCGGCTTCCAGAAATAATAGTGGGTAAAAAGAATTGCAGACCACAGATAGTCACCATAATCTTTAGCTGATGCAACTTTAGCTTTGAGAATGTTTGGGGGACTCATCATGATCAAATCATTGACTTGATCGTTTACAGTTATCATAAAGGACCCGCTATTCATTACAAAAATTTAAATACCTGGGAAGTGTTATAATAGAAGATGGAAAGTGCAACACAGGGACCCCAAGGTGAAATGGCATGGCGAAGAAGAATTCCAGAACTCGAAGAAAGTAATAAGAAACAAGACAATTTCGCTAGAAACAAAGAAGAGAGTATTGGATTTCTATGTGTTGTCAGTTCTTCAATATGGCAGTGAATGCTGAACAATATCATCAAAGATGAAGGAAAACTTTAAGCAATTGAAATATGGTTCTACAAAAGGATGCTGCGAGTATGTGAGCAATTATGAGGTCTTGGAAATTATGGAAACAAAAAGGAAATTAATACTGAGAATCAGGAAGAAATAGCTGAAGTTCCTGGGACATGCAATTAGGAAAGAGGGCTTGAAGAACCTGATACTAATAGGCCAGATAGAGTGAAAAAGAGACAGAGGAAAGCAACGGATAACATATTTGAAGGACCTAATTAGGTGGATGATGGAACGAGGGTTGTATGGTGTAACAGGAGAAGGCCTGCTCAGAGCCACCAGGTATAGGGAGACGTGGAAAGCCATGATCGCCTACGTCCTGAAGAGACAGAGCACATAGAAAAGGAGAATTCTTCTTCTATGTACTGTGTCCCCCCAGAACGTCGGTCATGGTATCCCTCCAAATCCCCCTGTCCTTTGTAGTTTTTAACAAACCTTCTTCTGTTACATTACTCAAACTTCACTCCGCCATCTATCAGCACAAGTCCATCAAGTATGTCATGCGTTGCTTTCCTTTGTCTCTTTTTGCCCTCTGTTAGTCTCGTGAGCATCAAATTCTCCAACCCGTCTTTCCTCGCTAAATTTCCCAGAAACTTCAGTTATCCTTTTGTGATGTTATGTATCAGTTTCCTTTTCGTGTCCATCTTCTCAAAACCTTGTTGTTACTCACATGTTCTGTGTTATGTCACCAAGTATAAATGAATAACTCAACAACAGAATCAGAATATAAGTTGTATTCCGCGGAAAGACGGTTAGTATGTACAGAAGTGATTAGTAATATTTACAGTAGAAAGATACAAGAGTCCAATCCGTCGTAAGACGTGTGTATACGTGATTACTTCCGGTACGCCACCGGAAGTGTGACTAACTCTTCACTGACTCGCACTGACTCTTCAGTAACTCATTAGAGACTCTCAAGTGACTCTCTACGACTGTATTTACTAGCCTTCCCACGTAGGCTGGATGTGACACATGGTCATTTTATAGTGGGTATTCCCGGCCATATAGCCGGGCCAAAAAATGTCTGTCTATTTTTGCCCAGTCGTGGTTCTACCCTTTGGCGGAACCACGACTGGGTTATTGCTCTCTGCTCGGAAGCAGAGAGCGCCCTCTACCGGAAGGCAGAGAGCTGACAGTGTCGTAGAGTCGTCAGTCTAGTGACTCTCTACGACTGTATTTACTAGCCTTCCCACGCAAGGCTGGATATTTCACATGGTCATTTTATAGTGGGTATTACCGGCCATATAGCCGGGCCAAAAAATGTCTGTCTATTTTTGCCCAGTCGTGGTTCTACCCTTTGGCGGAACCACGACTGGGTTATTGCTCTCTGCTCGGAAGCAGAGAGCGCCTTCTACCAGAAGGCAGAGGGCTGACAGTGTCGTAGAGTCGTCAGTCTAGTGACTCTCGACGACTGTATTTACTAGCCTTCCCACGCAAGGCTGGATGTGACACATGGTCATTTTATAGTGGGTATTCCCGGCCATATAGCCGGGCCAAAAAATGTCTGTCTATTTTTGACCAGTCGTGTCTCTACCCTTCGGCGGAACCACGACTGTGTTACTGCTCTCTGCTCGGAAGCAGAGAGCGCCCCCCGCCCGAAGGCAGAGGGCTGACAGTGTCGTAGAGTCGTCAGTCTAGTGACTCTGGACGACTCTCTTGTAGAGAATCCACCATTGCTATATATAGCAATGGGAACAGTCCATTTGTAGTCAAAATAGGATGGGCGCCCTAACATTCTGTCCATGGTATCGCCAGCATCCTTCTGTAGAATCACATTTTGGTTGATTCAAATCTTTCCTTCATTTTTGATGGGATTGTCCAGCGTTCACTTCCATATCGAAAGACCGATATCACATAACAGTCCAGCACACGCTGTTTCCAGTGAATTTTTCCTGTCTGTCAATACTCTATTCAGCTTCTGGAATGAATCCTTCGCCATACCAATAAGCCTTCGAATCACTGTGTCGCACATTCCGCCTTCTGTTAGAACCCTATCCAGGTATTTAAATTTCTGTACCTGCTTGATTTTAGTCATCCCTTTTTGAATTTGGCATTTTGGGTTCCATGCATTCATTTTTCTTGTAGTTTATATGTCGTCCTTTCTTTCCCCTTTCTAATGCAAAGCGAAAATCTGTACAACAATGTTAAATTTAGAAATTGTTTATCTCAATCAGCGTAAATATTTACCAGTTTTAGCAAGTATATCAGGAAAAGATAACTTTAAAAAGAAAGAAATATATGCTTTCTTTTCTTCCCACCACATGCGTAAGGCTTCTACTAATGCCGTAAAAATTTAGATAAATTTTATATAATCTTTTTAAATAGAAACTCCGTTGCGCGTAAAACCGGAAGTTTTTAGAATAAATTGTTGTTTACAATGGACAAAATACGCGTGTTAATAAACAAATCTATATTAATCTAAATTGATACATTGATTGATTCCTTAATTTCTTATGGTTTGTCAAGTCTTTCCAGTTTATATAAAGCACAAACATAATTTTAGATTGCAAAAACATTTGGGAAAGATAATAATGCCACGAGTAAATATGTTGTATGCTTTCGGCATATCACGTTGAATACACCGGTTCTCGTTCGATCATCGAAGTTAAGCAACGTTGAGCCTGGTCAGTACATAGATGGGTGACCACTTGGGAATACCAGGCGCTGTAAGCATTCAGTGACGGATGTGCATTGTGCATTGTGGTGCAGTGGATATCGGCTTGGAAAGAGAAATCGGTGAGCCGAGTTCAAATTCCAATTGTGTACCTTGCATTCACTTCAGCACTGGTAACCTTGGGAAAGGTATTAATCCTTCACTTTCCTCCAGTTATGGGTTACATAACAGGATGGGGCCTAGGGGCAACCCATCTAGTATTGGTGTCACATTAAAAACACCCTTGGCAGCCCTGGCGAAGTATTAAGCTGTTTGACAAGATTATGAATTTCGCTGCAAACTGCGCCAGTGTTCCAAATGCACAGGCAATACTGGAGGGGGTGTAGGGAGTTCTATCTCGGCCAATGGGTGCAAGACGACGACAGAATATGTTGTGGAGTTGTTGTGGCGAAACTTCGCCGCATAGTTGTAGTGACCGGTTTGCACAGGAAGTAAGACACGGCACAAAGAAGGTAGGTTCAAAACAGTGTATTCGTATAACAAGAACAATGTAGAAGGGAAGTGTTAATAACAAGCAAATAGAAATAAATAAGTCAGCTCGAACGGTACAGTTACACTGCGTATTACCTGAATAGTCAGTAAGTTAAGTGCCGTACGTGATACACGCTTGGGCGATCATGTCTCGAAACAGACATGACTGACTGGGCAGAAGATTATCCCGCAGTAGTTTGCCATTGCTTTCTGCGGTAGACTGGTTGCCGACCAAGGCTATAGAACCCAACCGGAAGGAATAGACGGATTAATACCTTTCCCAAGGGTATTTGCGCGTAAGTAAATTCAACTGGAATTCGAACTCGGCTCTCCGATTTCTCGTTCCGAACCGATATCCACTGCGACACAGTAGCTTGCTTTAATTCCGGACTAGCTGTTGGACTTGATTGTCTCTGAACGCCGTTAATTGCTTTCCGGATTTTTGGTTGGTTTTTGTTTATGGTATATCAACCTCGGCGGGTCATTTATTGCTAACTAAATTTAATTTATTTATTGCAGGTAATACGTTTTTCTTTCAACAATTTATTGTTGTTTTTATATGTTTTGTGTCTAGTAATACTTATTTTCTTTTCGAGTATCAAGATTCATTGGAATTTGTTTTTAAGAGCAGGGTCCTACCCTTGTTATTTAACCCATACCTAGAAGGAAGGGACGGATTAATACCTTTCCCAAGGGTACCAGTGCTTAAGTGAATGCAGGGTATTCAACTGGAATTCGAACTCGGCTCGCCGATTTCTCTTTCCGAGCCGATATCCACTGCACCACAACGCAATCCGTCACTAAACGCTTACAGCACCTGGTATTCCCAAGCTGTCACCCATCTAAATACTGACCAGGCTCAACGTTGCTTAACTTCGATGATCGAGCGAGAACCGGTGTATTCAACGTGATAGGGCCGTAAGCACACACATCCGTCATTAAACGCTGACAGCACCTGGTATTCCCAAGCGGTCACCCATCTAAATACTGACCAGGCTCAACGTTGCTTAACTTCGATGATCGAGCGAGAACCGGTGTATTCAACGTGATATGGCCGTAAGTCTGCTTTCCGGAAGTAACGTAAGTAATTATATATGGTAAGAGGAAGAGTCAATTCTTCGTAGCATAGCACCATAACAAAATACATGTTTTCGGGGTGCCCGTTAAAGCAGTTGCCATGAAAAAAAAAAAACAGAGGGAAGACCACATCCCGTCGCTAAGAAGGTAACTGAAGGCAGGCTGCCAAGTCAGGATCGATTACATTGCAGATTTTGGATTTTGTCGAGAACCTCATGATGAATAGCAGAAGCACCGGAACAGATATGGCAACAGTATTCAATGCACGGCAAATAGTAAATTTATAAATGTGTAGAATGGATTCTGATGAGAACAACTTCCTAGCCCGACACAGCTAACCCAGGGGTTGGTGGATTAACTCATCACGTGAAATTCAAAGTATAAATTATTAATGTCTGCGTATTTATTTTTATTTATTAATGTTATCAAATGAAAATATAAATTTATCAATTTAAAATAAGCTTAAAACCAGTTTTTACTACGTTAATGCAAAATTATAAGCTATTTTCAGTAAAAATTTATGTATAAATTTCATAAGGCTTTATAGTGGGTCCCTAGACTAAAACTGAAATATAAAGGAGTTCGTAAGTCAAAAAAGGGTTCCGTAAATCAAAAAGTTTGAAAACCCCTGAGCTAACCAACCTTCCTAGCAGTAGATACAGCTATGGATTTAATGTAGTTATTCCATTTGAACTTATTTGGAAGAGTGTGGCCAAGCAAGGACAGTGCCTTGCGCTCTAGAAGACTAGCCTCGTCCATTCTAATGGTAGGCAGAAATCGTTCACTGTGGTGGTTAAAGGAGAGCAAGTTTATTTTTGGAAGTATTCCAATTTACGGGCCATTTCCTACCCCATTCAATCACAGATTGGAGAATTTTTTATGCAGCGCTCAGGTTTATTTTGTCAGTCTTGGCAGACTCTTTTTTGTCCACATCTTTGTTATTATTATCCCAACGTTTCAGCCGTTGTGCTCTCCGGCTTGCAATATGTGCTAGTTGATCCAAGTAATCTTTAAAGAATTTCGAACTGAGCTCTTTGTTTATACTACGGTATTAGATTGCTCTCATTCCTTTGACCATGTTAAATAATTACGAACCAACGCTTTCATCCACTAGGCTGTTGTCCTGATTGACAATCCTGAATGTAGAACTTAACATTGACTAGAGATCTAGACTCGGTATTTATCCAAGTCTCCTTACAATGGCATAATTTAGCACAAGTTCCTGTTCGTAGCATAATCGCAAAAAAACGTTATATTTAGTAACTGTTTATTTCAAATTTAACGTGCAAATATAAAAAAAAATCTTTTAAAAACTTTTGAAAAAAGTAGAATATAATGAGTTTTGTCTGCTGTTGAAACTGCATTTTAATATTTTTTCTTTAACAATTAGAATTCGGTTGGACGCAGAACCGGAAGACATTCGGGTAAATGATTGTTTCCAGTGGGTAGAATTACGCGCATTAATAAACAAATTTTTATTTTTTATTTTTATCCTGCACTGAATTTCCTGCAAAAGATCAGAGTTAAAATCATGCATATGAATTTGTAATTAGGTATAGCTTTGGTGTTTTCTTCGTTTCACTTTCAATAAATAAGTAAATAAATGAATAAACACATAAAAATAATTGACAGTGAGATAAATGCCACAAGAACTTAGCGCCGAACTTTTTTGCAGTTATTTTAAATAATGGAAAATCTTATCTTCGAAGACAAGGACTTGGCGTTGGTAATTCCAATCTCGAAGACACCACGTGAATTTGTCATTTGCATTGCGGAAGCATCTCTAGTCACATCACGACCGGGCTCTAAAAATCAGTAAAACATCAACACGCGCCCGAGAAGATGGCGAAAGAAATTGTATAAAAAAAAAAAAACGAAAGAAGGCCGGAGTAAATATAACACAAAAGAAAACATATAGTATTTAAAGAAAACCGTGACAAAAAAATGAGTGAAAATATTTGTCAATTTTTTTAAATACAGGAAAAAAAAAAGAAAGAAAGAAAGATTTAAGAAATAATGTATGGAAAGATACGAGGGTAATTTAAAAACGGAGAAGAAAAGAGAGAATGAAAGACATAGACTAACGAAAAAGGACAAAAATAAACTATATCCAATTCGTTTGAAAGAAAGACAGCCGGAAATACAACGCTACGATGAAAAGGAAAGAGGGAAGAAGATTAGCAAACTTTACAAATTGAATGAATAAATAAATTTTAACGTAAATAAAATTTAGCAGAGAAAAGGAGAAGAAAAGAGAGAATGAAAACGTAGACAAACGAAAATGGACGAAAATAAGATATATAAAATACGTTTGAAAGAAAGATAAATAAATAAAATTTAGCATAGAAAAGGAAAAACAGCAAGTAGGAAAAAGAAAGAAAGAAAGAAAGAAAGAAAAAAAAGAAAATAAACAAAAAATAGATTAAAAAGAAAGTTAAAATTTACACCAAACACGCAAAAATAAAGATTAACATAAAAAGAAATATTACATCAAACACGCATGAATAGATACTACTGCGCTGATAAAAAAAAGGGAAAGTATTATTTTTACAAAATTAGAAAAAAATATATCGCTTATTCTTTTTAATCATTTCATCCCTAGCAAATCAGAACGGCTACTGATACGAAAGGGGTTACGAAAAGAAAGAAAGAGTGAAAGAGAGAGAAAGAAACAAGGTACAGTGGGTATCGGAAAAAGGATAAGAGATGGATTAGTTTCAAAGAGATAGAAGATGGCATTTGACATTGCATTTAAACTTTTGGAGATTTTAACAGTTAGGAAAGCAAATAAACGGGAGTTCCATCGACAGGAAGTGCAAGAAAAGGATCTGTTAGAGTAGAAGAGATGGTTATAGTTATATGCCAAATGCCAAATAAATGTGGGAGATACCAGAAGCAAGCAAGTACAAAAATTTAAATACCTAGGAAGTGTCATAACTGAAGATGGAAAGTGTGACACGGAGATCCGAAGGTGAATTGGCATGGCAAAGGACGCGTTTCAGAAGCTGATCAAAATACTAACACACAGGAAAATTTCACTGCAAACAAAGAAAAGAGTGCTGGATTGCTACGTGATGTCAGTTCTTCAATACGGCAGCGAATGCTGGGCAATATCATCGAAAATGAGGACAAAACTGGAAACAGCGGAAATGTGGTTCTACAGAAGGATGTTGCGATATCGTGAACTAAGCACGCAAGCAACGATGAGGTGTTGGAAAGAATGACAACAAAGAGGAAATTGATACTGAGCATCAGGAAGAGACAACTGAAGTTCCTGGGACACGCTATAAGGAAGGAGAGCGTGGAGAACCTGATACTGACTGGCCAGATAGAAGGAAAGAGAGACAGAGGAAGGCAGAGGATAACTTATTTGCAGGGCCTAAACAAGTGGATGACGGAACGGGGGTTGCCAGGAGTAACGGGAGCAAACATACTAAGAGCTACAAGGGATAGGGAGACGTGGAGAACCATGATCGGCTACGTCCTGAAAGGACAGGGCACATAGAAGAAGTAGAACAACAACAATTCTCAAATTCACTGGGTTCGACAACAGTAGCCCGGATTTGGTTCAAGAAGTATTCCAGAGAATTCAGATGAATGAGTTCACCATGATGTTCATCTGACATGGTTCCAATCAAGCATGTTTACGATAAGATGGAAATGTCTGTGGATTCTTAACATCTCTAACCGCCCTCACACATTTGTAAAATCGATGGCAGCTCAATTTTCTAGAGATATCTTAGACAAAAGCAGATACTGGGGAATACTTGACAGATATACAATAGTATCTCACTCATTATCTCCCTTTCTCTCTTCTCTTTCTCTCTCTCTCTCTCTCTCTCTCTCTCTCTATACACACACACACACACACATATCTATATACAGACGCACATTCACATATATATTCTGAAAGTCCGTTTGAAGATTGCGAGAGCGTAAAACACGAGCAACGCGTTGGGCTGTCCTTTGTTAATTGTTGGCGTTTTGAATCGTTTTTAGATTTGTTAAGGTAATCTGTGCGGGCTGTGTCTTGTCTAAAGTGTTAAATCTTCTGGTAAATTGTCACACCAACATATTTGAATTTCTTTAGTATATATATATATATATATATATATATATATATATATATATATATATATAATATTAACTATAGTAATTACAATACCGATAGTAACAGAACTAACTCTGCCAAAACTAGTACTAATTAAGGTATAATTTAAATCGTCTTGAACAATCCACCGAGGACAAACTCGGAGGCCAATTTACCCTGGCGAGCCTTAGGGTGAAACCTAGGTAGGTTTGTTGGCTCTTGCTTAGATTTTCTGTCTCTCTCTCTCTATGTATGTATGTATGTATGTATGTATGTATGTATGTATTACAAAAAAGTGAAAGAGCGCGTAGATTAAAAATCCACTGTTCAAGCATTTACTTTTATAAAGAGTGCTCAATACAGAGTAGAACTTCATATTGTACTTTTGTTATAACAATGTTTTATAAAAGCATGATTTTAACATATCACCTGAAGAGGAATAGTTTTATTCTGAAACATGAAAATTTTGTGTAGTGATATTATGTTTTTATAGACCATTGTAATAACAAAATTGCAATATATATATATATATATATATATATATATATATATATATATATTAATGCAGGTTTCATTGAATAATATAGACAAGTTTTGTCTATTAATTTTGTGTAGGATCCGTTCATACCGTCTGATATACTTGATGGTGATGTCGTTAAAAGACAACAAAAAATCACAGTATTTGTTGAATTTTTTATCGGGTCTAAGCTTTCGGCTCACATAAGCCATTATCAAAGAGTAAATAATAACACACAGTAAACATAGAACATTTAAGCTATTAACAATAAAGATAATTGAATTGAAAATATAAGTCCATCCCTACCGTGGCGGATGGCCGAAGACAGTGACAAAATAGTGGCGTTGTGGTCCCTGGTCTGATTACAGACATTTGAGTACGTTGTTGGAAATATCGAAATTGATTGTATTCAAACCAGGTTTAAACTGTTTAATGTAGAGTGCTTCGAGGATTTTTAGTTTCTGCTTATTATTTTCTTGTTTGAGTATGTACGTGTTATCAACAAGCGTTTTTCTCAGAAGTGTGCGTTGATAACCGTGTTGTTCTAAATGACGGAATATATTTGAATTTTTATTTAAGTGCAACGTCAGACGCCGTGAGAGCGAATTTGTGGTGTGGCCGATGTAGATATTATTGAGGTTGTTAGAGAAACATTCTCTAAATGGACATATGAATTTATATACTACATTGGTCTTTTGCAAATCACTAACGGTGGGGGAAGAGTCGTTGCGGACAAATGAATTAGATGTAGTGGATTTAGTGTAATATATAATGAACTTAATTTTTTTGTTAGAGTCTGTCGGAGAAATATTAGTATTTATGAGTTTTTTTAGGATGTTTTCATCTAGTTGGTAGTTGGAGTGCATCTGGCTACGGTATAAGAGAGTGATATGTTTAGGATTGGTTGGGTTAGTATCATGTGTTGTTTTTTCCATGTTAAGCTTTTTAAGAAAGTAATGTATTTGTTCATCAACTATGTAGTTGGGAAAATTATTATTGATGAGTGTCTGTTTTATGTTTTTTAGTTCACTGTAGAAGATCTGATTTGTAGATGAATTGACTTTTGTACGGTATAATAGATTTTTTATAATGGCTATTTTGTAATAGTGGGGGCATTCACTAATATAATTGAGTGAGGATGGATTTTTATTAGTGGGTTTTTGATACGGTGAGATAGTAAATTTATTGTTGTCAGTGTTAATTAATATATCAAGAAAAGGAATTTTGTTATCTTTGCTAAGTTCATAAGTAAATTTTAAAACTGAGTTATTTTGAAACTGTTTTTGAAGTTGTAAGATTTCATTAGTATTTTTAATTGATAGTAGGATATCATCAACATATCTTAGATATATTGATGGTTTTGTAAATTTTGCAAAGGTAGTATTTTCAAGGTTAGACATGTAGAAATTACTAAAAATCAGACCAAGCACTGAACCCATGGAGACTCCGTCACGTTGTATATATATAGTGTTGTTTGGATCAACAAAAGCTCCTCAAAAATTCTATCGAAACAACTAAAAAGTGCCGCGCACGAACTACGCAACCACCTTCACATAATTGTAAAAAAAGCTGACAAGGCTAACATCTTTGTTGTACTTAACAAATCAGATTACAACACAAAACTCAACCACATACTCCATGACCACACAAAATTTAAAAAAATTAACAAAAACCCGACACACCAACTAAAATCTAAACTTAATAAACTCATTAGTGCCAACAACGCTGATCAGAATTCCTTAAAACTCCCTAAAATTATTGGTGACTATAAACCTGGTTACATATACGGAACCATAAAAACTCATAAACCTAACTATCCTCTCCGCCCTATCATATCCCAAATACCTACTCCTGTATACCAGTTAACTAAACATATTAACCAGCTTATCACACCCTACCTTCCGAGTAAATACAGCATAAAGTCAATCCTAGAGGCAATCCAAATACTCAAGAGTGAAAAACCTAATAATGAAATCATGGCTTCACTTGATGTGGAAAACCTTTTTACTAATGTACCTGTCAGTGAAACTATTGATATAATTATAAGAAATGTTTACAGTAATCCTTCATTACCCCCACTCAAAATTAATCCCAACATCCTAAGAAAACTTCTACTAGCTTGTACTACTGAAGTGCCTTTTGTTGATCCAAACAACACTATATATATACAACGTGACGGAGTCTCCATGGGTTCAGTGCTTGGTCTGATTTTTAGTAATTTCTACATGTCTAACCTTGAAAATACTACCTTTGCAAAATTTACAAAACCATCAATATATCTAAGATATGTTGATGATATCCTACTATCAATTAAAAATACTAATGAAATCTTACAACTTCAAAAACAGTTTCAAAATAACTCAGTTTTAAAATTTACTTATGAACTTAGCAAAGATAACAAAATTCCTTTTCTTGATATATTAATTAACACTGACAACAATAAATTTACTATCTCACCGTATCAAAAACCCACTAATAAAAATCCATCCTCACTCAATTATATTAGTGAATGCCCCCACTATTACAAAATAGCCATTATAAAAAATCTATTATACCGTGCAAAAGTCAATTCATCTACAAATCAGATCTTCTACAGTGAACTAAAAAACATAAAACAGACACTCATCAATAATAATTTTCCCAACTACATAGTTGATGAACAAATACATTACTTTCTTAAAAAGCTTAACATGGAAAAAACAACACATGATACTAACCCAACCAATCCTAAACATATCACTCTCTTATACCGTAGCCAGATGCACTCCAACTACCAACTAGATGAAAACATCCTAAAAAAACTCATAAATACTAATATTTCTCCGACAGACTCTAACAAAAAAATTAAGTTCATTATATATTACACTAAATCCACTACATCTAATTCATTTGTCCGCAACGACTCTTCCCCCACCGTTAGTGATTTGCAAAAGACCAATGTAATATATAAATTCATATGTCCATTTAGAGAATGTATCTCTAACAACCTCAATAATATCTACATCGGCCACACCACAAATTCGCTCTCACGGCGTCTGACGTTGCACTTAAATAAAAATTCAAATATATTCCGTCATTTAGAACAACACGGTTATCAACGCACACTTCTGAGAAAAACGCTTGTTGATAACACGTACATACTCAAACAAGAAAATAATAAGCAGAAACTAAAAATCCTCGAAGCACTCTACATTAAACAGTTTAAACCTGGTTTGAATACAATCAATTTCGATATTTCCAACAACGTACTCAAATGTCTGTAATCAGACCAGGGACCACAACACCACTATTTTGTCACTGTCTTCGGCCATCCGCCACGGTAGGGATGGACTTATATTTTCAATTCAATTATCTTTATTGTTAATAGCTTAAATGTTCTATGTTTACTGTGTGTTATTATTTACTCTTTGATAATGGCTTATGTGAGCCGAAAGCTTAGACCCGATAAAAAATTCAACAAATACTGTGATTTTTTGTTGTCTTTTAACGACATCACCATCAAGTATATCAGACGGTATGAACGGATCCTACACAAAATTAATAGACAAAACTTGTCTATATTATTCAATGAAACCTGCATTAATGAAAAAATGCTGCCAAAATACACACAATATATATATATATATATATATATATATATATATATATATATATATAGTTCCTTTGTTTCCAAGGTCCTTCGGTTACTCCTCTGTTTATTTTTATTTCTTATTTTACAGTGGCTTGATATATTACATTCTTCTGTTTAAGGAACATTCGTTATCTGCGCTGCAGTTAAATGTTGATTTGTGTCGGTGGTTTGTTTTTCATTTTCGTGTTATTTATTATTTATATCATGATCTTAGTGCTTCTGTAGCTGATTTTTACAGTGTTTTTGTTGAATATTTTCTGGTAGGCGTTGGACGGGGGTAAGTGGTTGTGTATAAAATTGATGAATATTTTTCCTGCTTCTATTTATATATTCTTTTAATTTTTTGTACGGTAGTTTGAAACATATGATATTTATTTCCTGGTAGTCATTTTTTTTTTTTGGTGCGTGCTGTGTCGTGTGTATGTAAGCGTTTCCGAAATTGTTTTAGGATTGTTTCATAATCTTTCTTGACTTAATTAGATATGGCTTTGCAGAAGGAATTGTCGGAAAGGCTGCGGTTAATTGATTATGATATCAGCTTGATTATTGATGACGGGTGAGTGGAAGATGTGTTTGTATATTCAGTGTCTTGTAATTTTTTTTTGTATGGCTTATATGAGACATCTAGGAAATCTACTATTTTCAGGTAATTCTTAATCCTTCTCTTCCCTCCAGTTATGGGTTAAACAATAGAACAGATTAGATTCAATAGCCTTGGCTAGCAACCAGTCTACCACAGAAACTAATGCAGAATAATCATCTACCCAGTCAGTTGTGTCTCTTTCGAGACATGATCGCTCAAAGCGTGTATCACCTATGGCACTTAACTGAATGAATATAATATATGAGAACTGATTAAGGTTTCCGCTGGTCATGAAGTGGGGGATAAGTTTTATATTATTACAAAGTAATAAACTGATCCCCCACTAATTACTACTTAATAATATAATTTATCTTTTCTCACTTCAGTTATGGGCTAAATAATAGAACGTATTGGGCTCAGTTGCCTTGGCTAGCAACCAGTTTAGCGCAGGAAGTAATGGCAACCTGAGACATGATCGCCCAAAGCGTGTATCCCGTATGGCACTTAACTGACTGACTGTTTCTTAAGATTATGAGACCTTCGTATCACTAGAAGACTATATTATTTTTAGATGTCTTTTTAGTTGGTTCGTGTAATAAATAATAAATGTATGAGCTCGCATGTCTCTGAACCGTCAAAACCTCACATTGTAATGTCAAAGAATCCTTATTTTTTTTTTTTTGCTCTGCCTTTTTGTTGTCTAATAATAATTATTTTCGAGAGTGTTTTATGATTTCATTTCGTTTGTGTTTATTTGGATTTGTTCTCATATACATACATACATACATATATATATATATATATATATATATATATATATATATATGTATATATATATATATATATATAATTATTTAATTATTTAGTTTTTTGTCATGATTGAATTAGACGAGTAAACAGTTGTATTAAAAATGTTTAATGCAATTATATTGTAAAACGTTTGAATATTTTTTCATTTGTAAACGAGTTATTACGCAACTACGGTCTCTACCTCCCGGTATCTTCAGGCGATTTGCTATAACTGATTTTATCTTATCTTTTTTTGTAACAGCGCTAACGTTAAAGGGAATTTTTAAGAAAGCGCAATATTCAAAATTAGGAGAAGTTAGAACGTTTTTATCTATGATTGCATAATACTGATAGTTGTTTGTATGTATGCTTACACTTGGTCATAATTTCTGTTCTTCATTCAGCAATCCATTTTGTTTGGGTTTAACATAACAGCTAACTTTTCTTCCTGGCACAGTCTACATATTTTGCCTCTGTTATACAGATTGTCTGTTTTCATTGTACTCCACGTTATATCTGGGTCATTTCCATATTTCAATTTCAATTTCCACACGTGGCTAGCCAATTTTGTAGAATTTTAAAAGTTTTCTAGTTAAAAGGTAGATTTGTGATTAAACCATCTATTCTTAAACGTATCTTTGGTTGATCCCAAAAATGTTTTGCTTTGACCATTTAAGTCATGTAGTTTTGCTTTGTAAATGACTTCTTTCCTATTAGAAAATCCTTGAAGCGGGCATTTATTTATGTTCCTACAGTTTCATTGCTTATTAATGACTGTTACATGAGCGTTCTTAAAAAAACGGTAAAATCAGTTATTGTAAATTGCCTGAGAACACTGGAAGGTAGAAAACCTGGATGCGTAATAACACGTTGACAAATTATATATATATATATATATATATATATATATATATCATTGGTATGACTTAAATTGCAGCCGGTGGTGTGGGTCTAAATTTACTATTCGGATTCTTAGGGGATGTGAAGTTACCCCTTAAATGCTATTAATCCCAATCCCAAGTTCACTCTGGTCCGGAGAACTAGTACCGGTTAGGGTCCAATTTATAGGTCAAATAGTTTGCCTGTGTGCCTAAGTGTGCGTGTTTGTTTTGTGTGTGTTTACGTGTGAGATGGATATGTAAATATGTACTGAGTGGAATAATTGCATCATGTATGTGTGTGTATGTATGTGTTTTGAAGCCTCAGCAAAGTCATTATGTGCGCTCTCAACCCACCAGCCCTCTTACTGGAGACGCCAAACTTTGAAATCAAAATTCTTTATGTATATTGTGTGGTCCACCACGCACTACCCAATGTATTTATGGTCATCGGGAGGACGAACTCCGTGGTAGTATAAGCAGAGATTTGTAAACATCTGTTGCATTGTTTGGCATTCGTACCAAAATCGTCAATATGAACTTTTCAGTGGTTTTGGGTGTCAATACCAGAACATTGCAGATGAATCGAAATGAATTGGATGATATATCCAGTCAAGATTGTGGTGTTTGGAGGGCTCACTACATATGGAGACGTTAAGATTCCACACATTTTCTCAGAGGGCATCAGTGTCATCACAGAAGAGGTAGTACTGCTCTGGGTCAAGAGGGTGGCTACTGGAAGGCCATATATCTGGCAACAGGACTCTGCATCATGTCACACAATTAGGAGAGCACAGCCATTGCTGTCAGGCAATCACTGTTACCACAGCACCACTTATATCTGGCCAACTACTTCCACAGACTGTCACCCGTTGATAACTGCGTGGGGCGTAGTTAATCGAAAAATTCTTTGTAGCACCAAAGATGAACAAGGTTCATAGCAACATTCACCAACTTAAGCTAACACACACACACACACACACACACATATATATATATATATATATATATATATATATATATATATATATATATATTCTTTACTTTTTTTACCATATATTGACGATTGAACAAGCTCGGGAAGCTAATTTGCTTCACGTGATCGGTCAAAGACATAGTGAAATTAACTTTACCATAATTTATTGCTCCTTCGTGGAACGACGCCATCTTACCTGGTTTTGATTTTTATTCTTTTTTAGCAGGGATATTTTCTGATTGATATTTCTATAGTATTTTCTTTTCCCCTTTCTTGATTTTTCCTTCTTTTCCTTTATTTTAATTTCTAATTTATATAATGCCTACATTCTGAAGACATTTTGATTTTTTGCTTTTCTTTCTATCGATTTCATGTTCTTTCATACTTTATAACTTATACTTTTTATTTCCTTCTCTTTTTTCTCTTCATGGTCCTTTTTTTTCGTTCACTTTACTTTTTCTATTCGTTTTTATTTCTTTTTGTATTTTTTCGTTTCTTATGTTTCGTTCTTTCAAATCTTTTTCTTTGCTTTTTCTTTCTTTCATGGTTTCTATTTTACTTATTTTTAATTTATTTATTTAAAAATATTACTTTTTTTATCTGCCCCTTTCTTCTTGATTTTTTTATTTTTTTCTTGATTGTTTTTCTTTCTTTCTTATTTTTCTTTCTTTCTTTACTTCTTTTTTTCTTTTTTTAAGTTTCTTTGAAACGTTTTTTCTTTTTTCTTTTCTTTCTCTTTTCTTTTTTCCATAGTACTTTTAACGCTTTTTATGTTATTTTTCTTTTTCTAAACTTTCTTTTTCTCTTTTTTTTTTAAATATATCCCTCATTTCTCATTTGGCATTGCTTCTTTTTTAATTTATTTATTTATTTAAAAAGATATTACTTTTTTTATCTCTCCCTCTCTTCTTTATTTTATTTTTAATTTTTTCTTGATTGTTTTTCTTTCTTTCTTTCTTTCTTTCTTTCTTATTTTTTTCTTTCTTTCTTTACTTCTTTATTCTTTAACTTTCTTTGAATCGTTTTTTATTTTCTTTTTTCTGTCCTTCCATATTACTTTTAACTCTTTATATATATTTTTTTTTCTAAACTTTCTTTTTCTTTTTTTTATGAAATATATCCGTCATTTCTCATTTGAGATTGCTTCTTTTTTAATTTATTTATTTAAGAAAAAAATATCACTTTTTTATCTGTCCATTTCTTCTTGAATTATATTTTTTCATGATTGTTTTTCTTTCATATATTCTTATTTTTTTATTTCATATACTTCTTTATTTGAATTTTCTTTTTTGAATCGTTTTTTTCGTTTTTTAATTTCTTTCTCTGTTCTTTCTTTCCGTATTACTTTTAACTCCTTTTATGTATTTGTTTAAACTTTCTTTTTCTCTTATTTTTTTTAAAATATATTTCTCATTTCTATTTTGGAATTAATATCTTTTTCCCTTTAATTTACTTTCATTCATTCCGTCTCTTTGCTATTATTTCACGCGCGTTTTTCCCTTTTGTTTTTCTTTGCATTTTATTTTAATTGATTTTTTCTCTTTATATAACTTTATTCTTCTTCTATATTTCTGTGTTCTTATTCTTCCTTTTCTTTCTTCTTCAAGATTTTGAGAATACCATGGATCGAGCATGAAGTTCTAGAGAAAATAGCATTAAAAGAAAAGATAGTCATATTTAAAATCAGGAACAGACAGTTGAAATTTCTGGGGGTGCATTATGAAGAAAGAGTGCTTGGATAATTTGATACTCACAGAACATTTAGAAAGTAAAAGCGACAGGAATCAATGCAAAACCTGCCTGATGAGCTTGATTGAATGGATGGCAAAGAGACAAAAGTTACAAGTACAGGAAATTATGGAGAACTATGAAAGTCAACGTATTGAGGGACACGGAATAGAGAAGACGAATTTAAAAAAAGGAGAATAATTTGAAGAAGAAGAAGAAGAAGAAGAAGAAGAAGAAAAAGAAGAAGAAGAAAAAGAAGAAGAAGAAGGTGAACAGTTTAAAGAAAAGGAATAAACATTTGAAGAAAATGAGCTGGAAGAAGAAAAAGAAGTAAAAACATGGAAAGAGAAGAATTCTCAAAAGAAGAAAAAGAAGAAGAAAATGAAGAAAAGGAAGAAGAAGAACTGGAAACATTTGAAGAATGTGAAGAATTTGAATTAGGTTAAAAATTTGAAGAAGAATGTGAAAAAGAAAATTTTCAAGAAGAAGAAAAGAATTTAAAGCAAAAGTGTTCGAAGAAGAAGAAGAAGAAGAAGAAGAAGAAGAAGAAGAAGAGCTCTCAGAAGAAGATAAAGAAGAAGAAGAGAAAGAAGAAGAAGAATTGAGAAAAATTGAAGAGGGTGAAGAATTTGAAGAAGGTAAAGAATTTGAAGAAGTATATGAAAAAATTGAATATGAAGAAAAAGAATTTGAAGAAAAAGTGTTCGAAGAAGAAGAATCGGAAGAAGAAGAAGAATTTGAAGAAGAAGAAGAAAAACAGGAAGAATAATTTCAAGATGAAGAAGAATTTAAACAAGAAGAAGAGGAAGTTTTTGTTGCCTTTGCTTTCACATGAATTTTCTTTTTTTTCTTTCGTTTTCATTATTAGTATTATTTTTAACTTTATCTCTTTTTTCTTGGTATTCTTTTTTTCTTTTTTTTCTTTCGTTTTCACCCTTTTCTATTATTTTTTTTCCTTTTTATTCTCTTTTCTTATCGTTATTCGTGTTTGTAGATATTTTACCTCCGTTCATTTCTTATATATCTGATTCATTCACTTTTTCTTTTTCTTTTTCTTTCGTTGGCATGTTCTTTGCATTTGTTTCCGTCTGTTGCTACATAATCATTTATATTTTTCACTCTTTTTCGTTTTTCACGTTATCTGTCTCCATAATTTATTCGTTATCCAGCTTTTACTATCAATGTCTCATTGATGTTTTTTTTTTTTCAATCATGAAATTATCTTCCGATCAATCTCGCTGATATGATCCTTCTTTCTCCTGTTAGACTTTTCTCTTTGTTTTTCTATTTTTCAGCCTCTCCTCTTCCATATTTATTGTGTTTCATTCGTTTTCCGGTCGTTTTATTTTTGTTTTGCTTTCTTTCTTTTTTTTTTTTTTTTTTGCCTTTTCAGCTTTTCTTTCATTCTAATTCTTTTTGTTTGTTTGTTTGCTTGTTTTTTTGTTTGTTTGTTTGTTTCAGGGTTCGCTTGACTTCACTTTCTACACATCCCTCTCTTGCTCCTCCCTTTGACGGGTTATTGGGAAATGCAATTGGTCCGGTAGATAATCTAATTCTGACCAGATATGTTCACAAATCTATTTTACAAAAATATAATATTCTTCTTTTGACACTCTTATCTTTTGGAGCAATGCGTTTACTGGCGAGGAGGACGAAACAAACAGTAAAACAAATGTAAGCATATATATATATATATATATATATATATTCACATATATGGAAAGAGAGTATGCTGTCTGCTTCTCTTTGCTTACATTTGTTTTACTGTTTGTTTCGTCCTCCTATATATTCTATATATAAGTATTTATATATGTATGTATATGTAAGGGGATGTATATATATATATATATATATATATATATATATATATATATATGTGTGTCTGTAGATATATGCATCTATATGCATGTTCGTATGTATATATCTATGTATGTAAGGCTGTTGTTTTATAAAAACTACTAATCTAATACTTTACACTTCTCTTGGCATCATCTGGAATACAAAAGCGACAAGGAATTGGAGGAAACGTGTATTCGGATTTCCACAAAAAAATTAAATCGTTCTTCTTGGTTATGGAAGGACCGAATGGATATGATCACGCAAACAAAGCCAGAAGAAAAGATAAGTTGGAATATGTAGAAATATATAAATAAATTACGCTAAAAAGTAGAATGCATGTGTGTGTGTGCGTGCGCGTGTGTCTGTGCGTGTATGTGTGTGTGTGGGTGTGTGTCCGTGTGTGTGCGTGCGTGTGTGTGCGTGTGTGTGTGTGTGTGTGTGTTTGCTTTTTGTGAAAAAAAATACCTAGGACTAGGGTAAAATAGAAGAAAGTTTTCCTGAATGAAACCTCCAAACGAACGTCTGATAATTGGGCAGAACGCGAATCGTCGAGGCGTGATAACATAAGACAAATCTGGTTAGTTGTTTTCTAAAACAAGATTCCAGCAATAACAAAAGCATCTCTATCGATTTCGAGTGTTTACTGATCCGGCAAACCGAATGAATGGTTATTTAGAATTTCATAGTAAGTCTTATTTAAAAAAAAAAAAAAAAAAAAAAAATGAATAATCGATAATAATAAATAATTTTTTGAAATATTTTTTAATTTTGTCGCGCCCAAGAATTAACATCTAACACATCAATGTATCATGGAAGTCCGGGAAAAGATATATAAATATTGATCGTATTATTTTGGTTGAATGTTTTTCTTCTTCACAGAAGGTGTAGATAGGTTAACGTACCGCTCGATTCAAAGATTTTCCCGGGCTTTTGAAGAGGGAAGTAGTTTATCCAGTTTGGCTATTTATAATATGGCTTTTGGTTCATACTAAATTTGACTTCAATTTTTACACCTCGTATCAACTCTGAAATTTATACGCCACTATTTTCAGAAATTGGTGTGGACAGGTTAACCTATCTCTTGTTTAAATCCTCCTCTGTTCTTTTTTAACAGGTGTAGCTTTATGATGCAGTGGATATCAACTCGGAACGAAAAATCGGGGAGCCGTGTCTCTTCCTGATGCTTTCGTCGCCATCCTCTCTAAATCCTCGTCGTTGCTAACATGTTCGATCTATGATATCCACTGCATTCTTTGGTAGAAGCATATTTCGGTTGCTTCAAGTCTTTCATTATTCGCAGACATATTAAAGGACAGACAATCCAGCTTTCTCTCTTTGTTTCAATGAAATTGTCCTGTCCCTTAACGCTCTACTAAACTCCTGCAATGCGTTTTTTCGGCCATGCCAATACGCTTTCTGATCTCAGATTTGCACTTTCCGTCCTGTGTTAAAACACTTCCCAGGTATTTAAATTTGTGTATCTGCTTGATTTCTGTATTATTGGTAACTGGCGTTTTGGGATCCTTTTTCTACTTATAACCATGAATCCAGTTTTCTTGTAGTTTATATTTAGTCTCTTCTTTTCGCTTTCTTTATTTACTTTCTGTATGAGATCCTGTAGTTTCGTTTCTGTGTCTAGAAAGTTTAAACTGTTGTCTGGTTCAGACACTTCCTTAGTATTTTGAATGCTAGTAGAGGTTTATCCCATTTTTCTGTTTCAAATTGGGCTTCTAGTTTTTTCTAAATTTAAATTCAACTTCTTACAGTTCCGCCAAGCTTCTGAAATTTATACTGTACTATTTTTCACTACTAGTTTAGATAAGTTAATTTATCGCCTAGTTCACACACTTCCCCTGTCTATTCAATATGAGTAGCGGTTTATCCCATTTTTAAAATTTAGAATTTGGCTTCCGGTTTCTTGTAAATTATACTTCTTACATCGTCGTCTAAACATAGTAATGAATACTGCACTTTTAAAGTACGCAGGTTAAACTCTGACCCAGTTCATGTCAATCGCCAGCCATTTGAAAAGGTGTAGCTGTTTATTTAATTTTCTTGTTAAGATATGCGCTTCCAGTTCCTTCTAAATTATACATCAACTTCTTACATATCTGCTTAAACTCTAAAAATTATATTCTACTATTTTTCAAAGAAGGTTTAGATAGATCAACATAACACCCAGTTGAGCTGCTCTCCGGTATTTCCGGTTTATCTCTTGTTCTCTGTTTGGAATTCGGTTTTCGGTTACTTCTTAATTCTACGTTAACTTCTTACATATCCACTTAAACCCTGAAAATTATACGATACTTTTTTCCTTAATAGGTTCAGATTATGTTAACCTATCATCCGGTTCATACCCACCCAGTTTTTGTTTTTTAATGGACTAGAGGTTTATCCATTGTTTTCTGTTTGGAATTGTGTTTCCGTTTTCTTAATTTTAATTCCAATTTTCATGTCTCCGCCTAAATTCTGGAATTGATACTATTTTATTATTTCCGGTTTAGATATTATTTTAGATATTATTTCCGGTTTAGTATAAATTATATTCTTCTATACCACTTCCTTGCATCTTAATGGCGTTATCGTCTGACTTTGGTTAAACTGATAAAAATAACATTATATAATTTAACTGGATAGGTTTTTATGTTAATCGAGTATAGCTTTAAATGATTTATATCTTCTTAATATTCTACTCATCTTTTATGGGTATTATTTTGTGCAATTTTTCTCTGCGTTCATCAAAAAATACTTTCGTTGACAGCTATCAGGTAAATATAGATTTAAAATTCCCATTTCTCAACATTAAATGTATGTTACATTAAGTGGATTAAGAAACGGTGCAGTTATTTTGAATGTATTTGTTGAGGAAAATAAAGTATTTTATCATTGGGCTAAAATCTAACTCGTCACGGTTTTTTGCACATAAAAATAGAAAAGAAAATTGTACGAATCATATTTTTATAGGGAAAGGTTATAAATCAATCTGAAAGTCTCAAAGGACTAACTCGTCTTAATCCTTATTTGATAAAGTAAACAGCGTGTTTTTTCTTCTTCTTTTAAATGCATAGCCAACACTCAGATAATTTAGATTGTTTTGAAATGTCAATGTTTCTCGGTTTCTCTATCTAATACGAGGCTCGTTTAAAAAGTTCGAAGCCTCACTCAGAAAGATTTGGAGAAGCAAGAGAGTTTTTCACTACTTTACAAAATAAACCCGTTTTCATTAATTCAAATGGTATACTGCTGCTTAATAAATGCACTCTCATCGCGGAAGGTGGCGTCCTGATCTTTCCAAAATGTTTTTTTTTAATCGTTTCACCCTGAGCAAGGCATTCCACAGCCACTATTGCGCAGGAGGTTACAGAGGAGCAGGGAAGTGATGAGAAAGGATGGTTAGATATAGGAAATATCAGGAGGGTGATAGACGGGTAAGGGTACCGAGAATGAGGGTTGGTTAGATGGTGAGAGTGTTTGAGAGAATAGATGCAAGTTAGGAGATGTCTATTGACCTTACATTTAAACTCCTGGAGATTGTAGCTGTCAGGGAAGCAGGCATGTGGAAGGGAATTCCACGGGCAAGAAACGCGAGAAAAGAAGCTGTTGGAGTAGAAATTACAATTACATCTTATCTGATTCACTGTAAAAGGGTGGGACTTGGTTGCTAATCTAGTATCTCGTGTAAATTACCAGCCATAAATAAATAAAATTTAGTTGGCAATAAATGACCCGCCGATGTTGATTTGCCAAAAAAAACAAACAACCAACCATATATGCATTAAATTGCAATCTCGCTACTGACTGATTAGAAATTTGTATAAAAGAACATTTGTTCATGTCCAGTTGATTAATGTATATTACATAAGATATAAGACTATCATTAAACAAACCCGAAAATCTGATCGCTAAAATCGAATTAGCTCTTTAGGTAATGTTTTTATATCATTTGAAGATAATGTTTACACGCACAGAGACACACACAAAAATTCTGACAGAAGAGTTGAAATTCATTTGAATTCTTTGCATTCACTTACGCGCGAATAACATTGAGGAAGTTATCAATCCGTTGCTTATCCCTCGATTTGGGGTTAAATAACTGAGCAGACTGGGTTCTGTAGCCTTGGCTGGCAACCAGTCTACCACAGAAAGTAATGGTAACCTACTTTTTTTTAATCGTTTCACCCGAAGCAAGACATTCCACTGCCACTATTGCGCAGGGGGTTACATAGGGGAAGGTGGTGAGAATGAGTGGTTAGATATAGGAAATGTCAGAAGGAAGGTGATAGACGAGTAAGGATGTAGATGTTAATTTTTGTTACGATATTGTTGGGACACCTTCCCTGATTTACACTAATATGGACTCTTCCAAAGACTATATATAGTAGTAGTCATTGGTGCAATACAGAGTGTATCAGAGTGTGGTAGCTTTGTGATGTAACAGTAGTTTCTCCCAGCGATCTCGTCCTGAAGGTTACATTGCCAAGTCTCACGTCTCGTATTATCTCGCATCTTGTATTCGACTAACCGTATTGTACAACGTTCTACTAACCTCTCTGTATATATTTTCTTTTCAATATATTGCGTTTTCTACGGTATTACCCTGCGTCGTGTATTTACTGGATATAATCCCAGATCCACAACAGGTGCGACAAAGATACGAAAAATCACGCGGAGCAAAGAATACGTTCTTAAGTCAGAGGCGACGAGGTTCCGAACAGGAAAAATGAACTTACGGGAAAAACAGCAGTCACAAGAAAGGATTCAAATAGAACTATACATATGGTCGACCACAAACAGTGACGATAAATTACTAATCACTGCAGTGGCGGAAAAAAATCCTACTACGACTGTAAAGAGTCTTACACGGAGGAAAAATACTATAAACAAAATTAATACCCAGATAAAAAACAGTAAAAAATTTTCCTCCCTCCGGTAAAATGGAATATTTCAAAGCAACGATAGTAGAACTGGTGAGACTCCAGATGAGCCAACAAGAACGTAATGAGAAAATACAGCTCGAATTCTAAAAAACTTCAATGGAGCAACAACAACTTAATGAGAAGAAACAACTACAAATAGAAGAGGAACAGCAAAAAATGCAGTTTGAATTTTTACAAAAACTGCTGGAATTACAACAGTAAGTTGACAAGAGAAACAATGAACAACAACAAAAGACAGAATTAATCCGACAAGCTATACTGGCAAAGGGTCATAATGAAGAAAATAAAAACACATTCGCACAAAATACAATTTGGAATTTCAATTGAAAACTTTAATTCCGACCCGGATGAGGAAAAAAATTTGCCCTATATTATAGACGATACCAGGACATTTATGAAGTCGATTGTAGCAGCTGGTCAAATGAGAATAAAGTACGTTTTCTCCTTCACAAACTGGGAACACAAGAACACAACAAATTCGTTGATTACATAGTGCTAAAGAAAACGCGTGAGTTAAAATTTGCTGAAGTCATAAAACTATTAACAGAATTGATTAGCCTGAAGACATCTCTATTCCATCAGAGATCGAAATGTTTAAATTTACGAAAAAAAGATGATGAAGACTGCACCACTTTTGCATCAGTGGTGAATAAACTATGCAACGAATTTAGACTAGCAGAGCTCACGGCAGATAATTTCAAATGCTTAGTCTTTGTACAAAGTTTAATTGTAAATAAAGATGCGGAAATGAAGAGAATTTTAACAAAATTAGAAAACGAGCAAAATCTAACTCTACAAAAATTAGCTTGTCCTACTCAGGAATGGGTATGGCCTGGGTTATAAAAGACCGGGACTAGAACGTACTACAGTGTGTTCGTGATTATATATAAATAAAAATCGTCATTATACGAGAGTGGTCGTGATTATACGAGAGCCATCGTCTTTAGACGAGATTTATAAGTCATTAAACGGAAGCATTTTTCTCAAGATAGACGCACACGTCCTATACAGAGACATTGTCTTCTTGATTGTTATTCTTGTTAACTGTTTTTTGGTGCACGTGTATTTAGTTTATTGTACTGAGGTATAATAAATCACTATTCATATATCCTCAGTGTTAAGAATTATTTCTTGCACGATTCTTTCTCTGTTTATCCCCTCCCGGGATATAACATAGCTGAATATTGCCAGCAGTGCATAATTATAAAAATGATTCGAGGAACATTGAAGAAGCTGGAGTAGCTAACATAAAAAAAATACAGAGGAAAACACGTTTTTCTTTCTCTCTTCAAATGACAAAATCAAGAAAACACTGGCATTCGCCAAATAGATGGTTTGGATGATCAGAGAAGAAACCACCTGCGGGCCTTTGTTATAGATGTGGTGAATACCATTGGTATCAGGATTGCCCTTTTAAATTTAAAACATGTCCAAACTGCCTCGAAAAGGGACATAAAGCCTCTAAATGCAGAATCAGTAGAGTGAAAGTAACAAGGACCGAGGAAGACGAAGGTAATAACATTCGAAAGTACTTACAAGTCAAAATGTTGAACAAAACTGTAAACATGCAGTTAGACTCCGGATCTGATATTTCAATAATTAGTTCCAAATATGAAGACGTCGTAATAAACCTTCTCTATTAAAAACAATAAAAATGGCGTGATCAGTCACGGGAAAAAAATTAATTTCGAAGAAGTGATTTTGAACGTGTCATTCAATGGAGTTACAAAAAACTTAAAAATGTACGTATTAAAAAATACCACAATTTGTTTAGGACTGATTCGATGCAAAAATTTAACCTTTGGGACTTACCAGTTTGCTCGTATTGTAAAAAAGTTGAAAACCTAACTACGGAAACCGAAAACATTTTTTTAATCTTTTGACCTCAGGCAAGACATTCCACAACCACTATTGCGCATGGGGTTACATAAGGGGAGGTGGTGAGAAAGAGTGGTTAGATATAGCCAATGTCAGAAGGAGGGTGATAGACGGGTAAGGATAACGTCAGAATTAAAAAAGACCTTCCCCGAAGTATTCTCGAACGGGTTAGTCAGATGCAAAAGAATGTAGGCGAAAATACTGTTAAAGGAAAATGCTCAGCCAGTATTTAGGAAAATAAGAGATGTTTCTTTCGCTGTACTAGAAAAAGTAAACAGCGAACTGGACAGCTTAACCAGCTCGGAAGTTATAGCCAAGGTGGAATACAACCATTGGGCATCACCTGCCGTTTACGTTAAAAAGAAGTTTGTGGAAATACGCGTATGCGCGGATTTCTAGACAGATTTGAATGAGGCAGTAAAGGATTACCATTACCCACTTCAGAGTCCGGAAGAAGTATTTAAAAAAGTAAACGGAGGCAGATATTTCTCCAAAATAGACCTGAGCGAGGCATATCTACAGATTCCTGCAGACGAAGAAAGCTCGAAACTTTTATGCATCAACACACATATGAAATATGAAAGATTAGCGTTTGGCTTAAAAGTAGCCCCCGCTATTTTTCAGCAAGTCATGGATACTATGTTGGCAGAATTCGATTTCTCTATAGCTTATCTTGATATTTTAATAAAATGAAGTGACCATCTATCTAAACTTATTTATAAATGGAACCTTGTCTGTGTGTGTGTGTGTGTATGTGTGTGTGTGTATGTGTGTATGTGTGTGTGTGTGTGTGTGTTCCCGTTAACTATAGACACCGTAACGGCTGAACCAATTTTCTTGAACATTTACACAGTTGTACTATAAGCGTCTGCGAGTGTTCTTAGCTAGGTTTTGTGTCACGTTACCCCCGATAAATATCGAAAATCGATATTCGAAAAAATCGGGTTATAGAAGGAGTTGTCCGATTTTAATCAAATTTCATACACTAATGGACAAAGACATAAGAAACAATATTCAGAAGTTTCAAGGTTGCGGTTCTTACAATAGTGCAGAAAATCGATAATATATATATATATATATATATATATATATATATATATATATAAGGTAAGATGTTTGTGTGTGTGTCTGTTTATCTGCCTGTATGTCTGTATTTCTTTCTGCCCTTTTATTTTAGTTTTTGCTTCGGCTTTGGCTCTAAGTAGGTATAATTGTAGTTCTTAGTCTCAGCCATGATACCATTTACTCAGAGGACTTATTTAGCCTTCCAAATTCAGTTTAAGACGAAAAAAACTTATTTGATATCGATACACGGAATCAAAATTTGACTTACATCCATTCATTTTTTTCTTTTAATCTACGGTTTCGCTTTAACTGGAAACAACTATTGCTTTTTAGTCTTTCGTGCCAAAGAGTCTGAGCTTCAGAACCATGGATTAGTTTTAAATCTTTTATTACACCTGAGCAACGCCGGACTATACTGCTAGTCGACAATAACATTGGTGATTATGAATCTGAATACACATAAGGTAACATAAAAAAAACATAAACCTCTTACGACCCATATTCTACCAGATCTCTATCTCTATATACCAATTTTCTAAATTCTTAAATGATATTGTCACCACATACCTAACTACCAATTACAGTATCAAGTCAACGCACAAATTCCTTGAAATTCTTAAATTGACAACCTCTAACCAAAGAACTCTCACCTCCCTTGACATTGAAAACTTATTCACCTATGTCTCTATCGCTGAAACCATCGACATAATCATTGATCATATTTCTACAATATCACCACTAGTCATCAATTCTCACACTCTAAAAACATCCTTCTCGCTTGTACTAGCCAGGCACCAAATGACAACCATGATGGCCACTTTTAGACCCAAACTAATGGCGTAAGTATGGGAAATCTTTTTGGTCCATGCTTTTTTAATTTTTACACCTCCTACGTAGAAAATACACTTTTTTTAAAAATTATCAAACCCACAATATTCATTTGCTATGCAAATGATATTTTCATTCTTGCTCAAAACAAAAACGAAATCGACAAAATTAAATCTGCATTCCAAAAAATTCTATCGCCATTGTTTATATGAACTTACTCAAGATAATAAACTCCCGTTTTTAGACGTCTCGTGATGTCTCGTAATGATACTTTCATTACGTCTCTATATAAAAAAAACACACCAGTAAAGACAGCTGTCACTTTAATTTTATTATTCAATGTCCTCTTAGATATAAAATCTCCGTCATTAAAAATTTCGTCATGGGAGCTTACGAGGATTCATCCTCTAGATCAGTGCTACTTAAAGTGTGGTACGCGTACCATCGCCGGTACTCGGAGATTTTCCAGAAAAGAAAGAAACAATAATATTCTATGCCACGAGAGACTGCCAGGATATTTGACTCGTTTTCGTTGTTTTTTTTTTTTTTACATTTTCATTTTAGTTTTATATTATTCTGGCTACATTGTTCATTTACTCACTCATGTTAAAAGTTATTGCTATCCAACTAACGAATGCGATATAATGAACAACAAAACAGTGAACTGAATACGCATCAGACTTTGTTTCATTCATATATCCATGATATATACATATCATATATTTTAAATACGTCTTAAATTAATTAAAATGAATATTTTGTTTTACTTTGTCTATTTATTAGATGATTAATACCTTTTATTAAATTCAAATTGCTTACGAAGTATTAATATTAACCTGAGATATTTTTCTGGGTTTTTAAAATATATACCCTCGAGACCAGTAGCCATAACTAATATAGCACAAATATGGTACCGGTCAATGGTATACTTTGAAGACTTGTTACGTTAATGATGACTGCCCTTAGAATGAACAAGATATCATGCTCTCATGTTTATTACTCTGAAGTAGTACATATCTAAAAAAAAGAAAAAAAAAATTTCCGGGGTTCACAGTGCCCACCCCCTTACTCAGCTGGATTAGCTTTCTTTGATTGCCGGTCCCTGGCACATTAAAAAAATTTATACCAGTCTGCCACAGTCTGCTCTAGATCAGACTGAGAATCACTGCTCTAGATAGTTTGAGAATCACTGCTCTAGATAGACTAGTTTTTCAAAGAACTTCATAACGTTAAACACTCGTCAACAACGGATTTCCAAATTATTTAATTGACTATCATAGAAGACTTTTCTTTCAAACCTTAGTAAAAACAACAGTAAACACACTGATAATAATGACATTAATATTTTCTACAAAAAACAACTTCATAGCAATTCACTCGGAAACATTATTCTAAAATCCGTAACTCCCGTCGACTTAAAAAAAAATTAAATTAATCATCGATTGCACTAAATTTAAATCGGCTAACCCCATCATCAAAAAGAAAAATTCACTCACAAGATCCAAACAACAACGAACCAACATTGTTTACAAATTTACAAGTCTTTTGAAGAACTGCGTTTTTGATTATAATTTCGTAAATAATTATATCGGCCATTGGAAATTGACTCACTGACTCACGCTACATCTCTCTCAACAGAGCTCAATTCGATCGGATTTAAACACACACGGAGACTTACCAAACCCTACCCGGAACATACGCACTGACAACACAAATATCATAGCATAATCCTCATGCCAAAAAGACTAGAAATAACGTAGGCCTTTTTAATAAAAACGAAAAACCGAACATTCAATAACACCAAAACACGCTAACAACATGCTTACCGTTTTCGGTACATAACGGTTACCATTGCTTCACATTATACATAACGCAACTTATATTCTGTTATATGTAAAATAATTTACTTCGCCAAAATTTTAGAAACGGCACTAAAACCGGAACATCCAATACAAATATTTAGGAGTGTTTGGGTTTCAATATGAAGATAGTGTAGAAGATTTAAAAATAATTGAATGATTTTAATGTTGATTACGAAGTACTTTGGGGTGATCACTAGTGATCGTGACATTATGACTCCATTCCCACATGGCTTCAGACACAACAAGGAACCCCACATTGAATGCCACGAGAAAGCAATGTTGCTATAGTTCAGGAGGGTGGGTACCCGAAGACCTTTTGTCTGGAAACAGAGCATTGCTTCATGCCATAGAAGCAAAAGAACCCAGTTATGACTGTCAGACAATTTTTGCGACCACAGCACACTTTAGATCTGGTCACCTAACTCCCCAGACTGGGACCCACTGTAATATTATGTGGGACGTACAGTTAGGCAAGCGACCAACAAAGATCCTTGGAACATCAAAGGTTAACTGAAGGCAGGAATCATGGCAGTATTCACTAATTTTACCGAGGAGACCGTCCATAAGAGATGCAGGAGATTCAAAAGTCATCTTGAGGCCGTGGTTGAAGCCAATGGAGATTTTTTTAATGAATTTGCTCTAAAGCTTTTGAAAATATTTTTGTGTAATTTTGGTAAATAAATCTGTTTAAATGAGTCATGTCTTGTGCAACTAAATCTGTAAGAAATCTAAACGACTTTCTCTGTAGGTAATCAATATTTGATTGATTGATTCATTTTCTTCGGTTTATCAACCATTTGCAGGTTATTTAAAGCCAAAAATTATTTTTTAGATTATAAAAAGAATTTGAAGTAGATAATAATCATTTAGTGATAAAAGTCTCACTAATTAACCCACAGTTGGGGGATTCATAACTTTCTCAAAGTTATTTGCACGTAAGTGAATATAACGATCCTAACAGGAGTTGTAACACAGCTTTTTCTTAACAATTCGGAGCCAATATCCACCCACCACCCACACATCCTTGCTTAGAGAACCTAGTATTTCAAAGCGTTAATCCATCTAGATACTCTCAAGGCTAGACGATGATCTTATGGTGTTTCAACGTGATATGGTCGTAAGCTTTATCAGTATTATTATAGTAATTAAAAAAGCCTGAAGACTATTGAAGGTATAGCGCCATATTCAATTATGCTTTTTTCATAAAATGGACAATTAAGGCTCTCCACAACTTCATGTTCTCTTTTAGTTCCAAAACGTAGATTCTTTTAGTCTCTTTTAGTCTCTTTTAGTCCCAAAACGTAGATTCTTTTACTACCCATCTTGTTTTCAATATCCTGTCATTGTCAAAGTTTCAAGGCTATTTTTACCTTTTAGATCTCCAAATAATTTAAGCTGTAAATATAACAAATCTATCTTCTTTAAAACTTTTTTCTTTGCTTACATCTTCTGTCAGTGTTATTCTCAGCATCCTTCTGTAGAACCACATAACTGTCTCCTCAAGTCTTGTATTCATCATTGCCCGCATGCACAGCCATATACAGAGTGTATCAAAAACAATTTTACAAACATTGGGGGTAGGTTCCTCACTACAAAACAATACAAACTCCATATAAAATATGTCCCCAGATCCTTCGTTTTTGAGTTATAAAATTTAAAGTTAACGGAAGACATTTAAATGTACAATCTAAGATACAATCCTCGATCCATAGTTTGTGGTGTCTGTATCGTTAATGTAACGATAAACAGTAGTAGAGTCTTCTATTCATTGTTGTATTCAAAAATGCTTTTACAAACTGTGGGGTTGGGTTCCTCTCACCAAATCAAGGACAAAAGTCCATATAAGCATATGTCTGCAAATCTTTTATTTTTGAGTATTAAGTTTAAAGGTTAGGGTAGACGTTTTTCAATGTACAATCCAAGATACAATCCAAAAAATATGTTGTATGCATGTTCCATAAATCCAAACAAGGTAAAACGTCCATCAGGCATGAAGATCAACGCATCGAAGAGAAAACTAATGTCATCTGTGATAGATCCAGTCACCTGGCAACCACTGACGCTAGACAGGGTCAATTTTGAGGACGTGCAGTCTTTCGTCTACCTCGGATCATCCATAGTACCATCAAGGCAAGGTACTGCTGAAGTCGAACGCCGCATAGGAACTGCAAGGTCTGCATTCGTGCGTCTCAAACGGTCACTATGGGGACGACGAGAGATCTCCACGGCTATTTAAAGTTGCATCTATCAAGCTATTGTTCGAACGATCCTTCCCTTTCGTTGCAAAACATGGCCACTGAGGGCGGTTGAACTGCCAAGGCTTGATGTCTTCGACAATGATTGCTTTTGCTGCATTCTACGATGTCACTGCGTCGATCGAGTGTAAACAGCAAATCTACGACGAAGCCTGAATCTCCGACCTCTGCCACCCATCCATCTAGACGTCTGGAGGGAGAGGTCATCCGCGATGTCCTTTTCTCTACCTGGCTGGCGAAAACGTGTTGATAGGCAGCTCTAGAGGTGGGCGATGGTTACCAAAGATGACCTAGCAACACTATTGGGCCCACAAGTAGTTGGTCGTCACCATTTCCTGTGATCTGGCTCAGGATCGGTGACCGTCAGTTGCGATGGTCGGAGATGTGGTTCGCGCTTGGGAGGAAGCTCGACCTGACCAGGGTGAATGCCGAAACAAATATAAGTACAAGTAAGTTCATCAGGCTGGAAACATAATCTAATACAGCTTTACATCCTCATGCCAATTACTATTTGAGCGGCCGTATTTAAAAGTTATATCTGCCTGCTCACGATATGAATATCTTACCATTGTTAAACTGAACGCTTCTCAGTTAGTTTAATACTTCACACGTTAAATGCTGCAGTCAGACTAGCCACAAATTTACACGAATGACTAGTGTAATTTAGTCTAAATGGCATTAGTGCCAGCTACCATAAACTCTCTTTAAACTTATATATTTTTATATAATTTTGTCACTGTTTTGGTGTGAGCAACTCGTTCCCAAAGTTTGCAAGAGAATTTTTGATATACCATATATAAGGATTGATATTACATTTGGTTTCACACTCTCATTATATTTCCAAAGACATTTTCCTGTCTCTTAATAATTTGCTTAACTTTTAAAATGCATCTCTTGCTATACCAATGTGCCTTCGGAATTTGGATATTTTTGTTGATTAAAGTCTCTTTTTCATCTGTTCTTTGACATATAGAAGGACGGATATCATGTAACAGTTCGGTATTCTTTTCTTTGTTCGTACCCCAGACATTTCAACTGTCTTTTCTTGATATTAAATATGTTTCTATTTTCTGTCCATGTTCTCAAAAAATTCGTCATTGCTCACATGTAAGGCCCATGCTATAGACAGCATATATCCACATTTCTGATGCTTCGAGTCTCTTTTTCATCTTTGATCCGACTGTCCAGAATTCCCTGCCTTATAGGAGGACAGATATAACAACAGTACTCTCTAAGCAGTATAAAGATCATAGTTGCATTAGAAAGCTATTCACACACGATAATAGCAAAATAAAACCATAAAAAGAGGGATGAAGCAATACTTATACAACAAAAACAAACAACTAGAAATAATATATATATATATATATATATGTGTGTGTGTGTGTGTGTGTGTGTGTGCGTGTGTGTGTTTGTGTGCGTGTGTGTGTGTGTGTGTGTTGAGAGATTGCATTCGCGAACGGATATATAAAATTAATTCATGTCACTACATTTTGTTTACTTCATAAAATCTGTCTCTTCCCTACAGTTATGGGTTAAATAATAGGACAGATTGGGTTCTATAGCCTTGGCTGGCAACCAGTCTACTGCAGAAAGCAATGCCAATCTTCTGAGGGATAATCTTCTGGCCAGTTACTTATGTCTCTTTCGAGATATGATCGTCTAAAGCGTATATCACGTATGACACTTAACTGACTGTTTTTAATAACATTTCGCCTAAAATAGTTTACTCATCCATTCCTTTTGTTCTTCGTGTCTTTTAACTGATCTACGAATGTCAAATTATTCAGTCCTACTTTCTTTCTTATATCTTCTAGAAGTTCCGTCTCTTTCCTAAGTATAAGTGGCCATTTTGGTTTCATTTCTTTGCAAACTGATATGTTCAATCCATGTTATTGTTTTAAGTTATCCGTAGAAAGACATATCTGCTACCCCAACTTTTCACCTTCATCTGTGAGGATAAGGCGAATTGGCATGGCAAAGGACGCGTTCCAGAAGATGAGCAAAATACTAACACACAGGAAGATCTCAATAGAAACGGAGAAAAGAGTGCTAGACTGCTACGTGATGTCAGTTCTTCAGTACGGCTGTGAATGCTGGACAATATCATCGAAAATGAGGAAAAAACTGGAAGCGGCCGAAATGTGGTTCTACAGAAGGATGCTACGGATATCGTGGACTGAGCATACAAGCAACGACGAAGTGTTAGAAAGAATGGCAACAAAAAGGAAATTGATGCTGAGCATCAGGAAGAGACAACTGAAGTTCCTGGGACATGCAATGAGGAAGGAGAGCCTGGAGAACCTGATACTGACTGGACAGATAGAAGGAAGGAGAGACAGAGGAAGGCAGTGGATAACATATCTGCAGAGTCTGATCAGGTGGATGACGGAACGGGGGTTGCCAGGAGCAACAGGAGCAAACATACTAAGAGCCACAAGGGATAGGGAGACGTGGAGATCCATGATCGCCTACGTCCTGAAGGGACAGGGCACATAGAAGAAGAAGAAGATGTTATAAAATGGCAACGGTAATATTATCCGTTTATCAACAAGGAAACATTTAGCATTCATTGATCAAGCAGCCAGTTCATTTGAAATTTATAAAATCTTTCTCTGAAAACACTTTTTAGGAAAACAGGTTTCCCAAGTCCAGTAAATGTTATCGCTCTTTCAGCTATTAGTTTCCTTCCTAACCTTCTGTTTACAGTTGCGTGAAACGTTAATCTTTTAATTATGTTAATATATTCTCTTAGTTACATTTTAAATGTTGTTGCTGCTGGTAGTCCTCAATTGATGTGGTTTTTGTTATTTGATGCAGTTCTTTGCGATTACGTAGCGCCAGACCATAATGGTCGAAGAAGAATGGTAATCACTAAAATCTCCAAGCTTGATTCTCTGAAAGCAATTTCTAAGCATTGTTCGTTCTGAGGAATCGGTTCCATGCAGCTGACAGTTTAGATATTTCTTAATGGTTTTAACGCCATGCATGGTATCTATATGAAAGTTTTGATCTGACAAGAACATCTAAGAACACAAATCAAAATACATTTGGATTTTACTAGGTTGAAATATTTTGTTTTTATTCTTCCGCCATTTTCTTTTTTTTCCTTCTTTCTTTTTATCATCTCTTCCTTCTTTGTTTTCATAAATCCTTCACATTTTTCTTTCTTTCTTTCTTTCTTTCTTTCTTTATTTATTTATTTTTATCCTTCATACACTTTCTTTCTAAATTTCTTATCTTACTTCTTTGTATCCATAATTGTACAACTTTCTTTCTTACTTTCATTTTTCTTTCTTTTTTCTTTATTTCTACCCCTTTTTTTTCTTAGTTTACATCATTCTTCCACCTTTTTTCCCTCTTTGTTTTTATCATCTCTTCCTTCCTTGTTTTCATAAATTCTTTCTTTCTTTCTTTCTTTCTCCCCTTCTTTCATTTTCTTTCATTCTTTCTTTTTCAATTACTTTCTGAATCAACGTTATATTTCTCTCCGTTGGTCGCATTAACTTTATTTTCATTGTTTTATTTTTCTTTTAATTTTCTAACACCAATTTAGTTTCTCTAACAATCGTTTGCATACAGATGACGGTTTAGATATTTCTGAATGTTTTTAACGCCGTGCAAGATATCTGAAGAAGTAAATTACTGAAAAGTAATTGAAACTCACCTAAAGCGAGCTGAATGTGTAATGCTCTTCATGCCAATAACATTTCCACCGTTCTTCTCTACGGCATATGATTTCATTTAATTTATTGTGTTCCTCTCGAATTTATATTTAAACTGGGGCCATAAGGAGAGAATGTGCACCGTTTCGGGGCCTTCTTCTCAACGGTTTCACTTGCAGACCGCCCCCCCCTCACTAATGTGAGGCGCCATTATAACGATATACAAGTGTGTCGTAGATGTACAAACTCAAATGCCTAACGGCGAAAAGAGATTTGCGAAAGATTTCCAAAAACGGCAAACCTTGCGTCCTGATAATGCAACGTGAACCTCATTATGCATTCACGATCAGTCATGATATTTCTTTCTTCTCAGCTCAGTTTGAAAGTTTTGATCTGACAAGGGCATTTGAGAACATAAATCAAAACACTGCTAGATTTTACAAGGGTTGAAATATTTTGACTAAAACAATAATGCTAAAGATATATACTCAAATAAGGGTTCACCGGTTAAATGTGTTAGTTGAAGCAATCCAGTGATTTGACCTAAAGACATTTTAATTGAAAAGACATTTTTTTTTTTTGGGGGGGGGGGGGTCAAGTAACTGTTTTTTTTTCTTTCAAATATTAACGGTGTTTTCCTTCCTAACCTTTTATTTGAAGACGTATAGAATGTTAACATTTTATTATACCATTATTTTCTCTTTGATTGATCTGCTATCCATTTTAGTTGTTGCTGCTGTGGGTTGTCCTCAAGTGATGTAGTTTCCGTTATTTGTTGAAGGTCTTTGTGATTCTGTAGCAGCCAGTTTACAATGTTCAAAAAAGAATGATCATTACCAAGACTCTTGAAAATAAAAATAAACTTTTGTTTGTTTCCAAAAAATATATACTGTTTCTTAATACCTCGTTTAACTTTTTGAAGGGATATTCCTCACTATTTTCATGCACCTTTGGGTTTAATTTTCATATTATCATATTGTCTGTTCATACTTGATTTTGAAGTAATCCAGTGACCTGAACCAAAGACTTGTTAGTTTTTTTTGTTTTTTTTTTATAAGCGTTTCACCCCGAGCAAGGCATGTCACTGCCACTACTGTGCAGGGGGCTACGTAGAGTGGAGAAAGGCTGGTTAAATATAGGAAATAACAGAGGGTGGGTGATAGGCGGGTGAGGATACCGAGAATGAGGGTTGGGTAGATGAGAGTGTTGTGAGAATAGTTGGGAGTTAGTGTGATAGGAGGTGTCTATTGACCCTACATTTAAACACCTGGAGATTGTAACTGTCGGGAAAGCAGACTTGTGGAAGGGAGTTCCACAGGCGGGAAGCGCGAGAAAAGAAGCTGTTGGGGTAGAATTTACGGTTACATCTTATTTGTTTAACTGTAAAAGGGTGGGACCTAGTTACTAATCTAGTATCTCGTGTAAAAATAGTTTTTTTTTAGTCAAATAGCTGTTTTTGCTCTTTCAAATATTGGTGGTGTTTTCCTTCCTAAACTTTTGTTTGAAGAAGTATCGAATATTAACATCTTTATTATGCCATTATTTTCTCTTTAAATGATCAGTGCTATCCATTTTAGTTGTTGCTACTGTGTGTAGTTCTCAAGTTATGTAGTTACCGTTATTTGTTAAAGTTCTTTGTGATTCTGTAGCAGTCAGTCTACAATGTTAAAAAAAGAATGATTATTACCAAGACTCTCAGAAATAAAAATAAACTTTTGTTTGCTTCCAAAGAAATTTCGCTGTTTCTTAATAACTTGCCAAGCTTTTCGAGGGGATATTTGTTGCTATTCAAGTGCACCTTCGGAATTCATTTTCACATTTTCACGTCGTCTGTTCGAACTTGAATTTGATGTCGCAATTTCTAACTTGCATATGTTCCTCTTTCTTAATACCTTGCTTAGCTTTTCGAAGGGATATTTCTCGATATTTAAATGCATCTCGAATTTTATTATCACATTTTCATGATCGTCTGTTCTTAATTGCTTTTGATGTCATAATTTCTAACTTGCATATTATTCTCTTACTCTTGCTTATGACCATGCATTGATTGTTACTCATTTCTTCCCATTTTCTTTAAACTATTCACGTTGCGAGCTAGCTTGCTTATTCCATTTATGTTTCTATTTTTTAAAACAGTTTGCAATGTCCTTTTCCGGGATCCCCATCAGCTGCTCCATTGAGTTCTCTATAAACCATATGTTTTTACGACCCGGCCCTTTTACCAGATACAGTGAAAAAATTCACATCACCGCCCTGTTATGTTACCAGTCAAAGAATGGAGACCGTTCGTAAGCAGTTGGCTAAAGTTCTGCTCGATCTGACTTGACGGCAGCTACAAGGCCGATATTCCAACCTTGGCAGGCTCCAATTACGATATAAAGAGAGATAAATAGATAGATGCTTAAATTTAGTTCAGTTTTACTAGGGCCTCAATAAAGAAAGAAAACCAGTAATTTTGCTTTGATTCTTTCTTTCGTAACTACTGGTTGCAATCAGTCAATCCAAAGACCAACAATCAGGAGAAAAACAAAAAATAGTACAAGAGACAACCATTATTTTCGGTAGTCTTTTTGTAAACACATCTATTGGTTCAATTTCGTTTGTTTTTCACTTGCTTGGTTGGACGGTTTGCCCCTTTCCATAACACTGTTTTTTTTACTTTTTTCCGCCATCTTGGTTTTATTTTTTGTTTATATTTGTATTTTTTATGCTTTTGTGTCGAGGCTATATTTTTGGTCTTTTTCATTACGAATTAGATTATTTCTTTTCTATTCGTAACCTTCTTTTTTTGTATACTCACTATTCTTTCGAGTTCCTCTCTTTTAGAAAAACCGATAGATTTTTTCTTTTCTATAAATAAATCAGGTTTTGCGTTTTTTCTTTTTTCTTTCTTTCTTTCTTTCATTTTTTCTTTCTTTCTTTTTTTTCTTTTAGTAAATAAATGATAAGTTCTGTCCCATGAATAACGCTTTCATACCTTATTCTTTCTTTCTTTTTTGAAAACGAAGAGGTTGTTTCTTTTCGTATATTATCGAGGTTTTTCATTCATTTATTTTTTCTTTCTATATTCTTTGGGAAACTGAAGGTTAGCTCTTTATTATTTCATTCCTTTTTTCTTTTTTCGTTTGTCGACTTTTATCCCCTTTCCCACTATTCACTCTATTCTCTTATTGCATTCTGGGATATGGGTTTAATTTCTTTTCATAAATAACTAAGCATTCTTTCTTATTTTTCATACAAACTACTGTTTACGTTTTCTTTTTCTTTTGTAGCATTTTTCATTTATTATTTCGTATCTTTGATAATACCTTCTTATTTATTTCGTTTTAATTTTCATTCTTCTTTCATGCTTTCTTTCTTTCTTTTCTTTCTTTTTTCTTTCTTTCTTTTTTCTTTCTTTCTTTCTTTTTTCTTTCTTTCTTCACTTGCTTCTTTGTTTTCATCCTTCCGCTACTTTCTTTTTTTTCTTTTTTCTTTTTAACCCCTCTTCCTTCTTTGTTTTCATAATTTCTTCACTTTGTTTGTTTGTTTGTTTGTTTGTTTGTTTCTTTCTTTCTTTCTTTCGTTCTTTTTTTTCTTTCTTTCTTTTTATCCTTCATACACTTTCTTCTTTCTAACTTTCTTATCTTCCTTCTTTGTATCCATAATTCTACAACTTTCTTTCATTTTTCTTTCTTTTTTCTTTATTTCTACCCTCTTTTCCTTCTTAGTTTTCATCCTTCTTCCACCTTCTTTCTTTCTTTCTTTCTTTCTTTCTTTCTTTCTTTCTTTCTTTCTTTGTCACCTTCCTCCACTTTCTTTCTTTCTTTTTCTTTCATTCTTTCTACCTTATTTTCCTTGGCAACATTGACTTTATTTTCATTGTTTTATTTTTCTTTCAATTTCCTTACATCAATTTAGTTTCTCTAACAATCCTCCAAACATTTTCCCTAAGCTAAATTTTCCTTCCATCCCCTTTCTTTCTTTCTTTCTTTCTTTCTTTCTTTCTTTCTTTCTTTTCACACTTCCTCTTCTTTCTTTTTTCTTTTCTTGTTTGCTTGTTCTTTTTGCTTTTGTTTCCTTTCTTGTCTCCCTCTCCACTCCCACCCCGTTCCATTAGCACATCTACATCTCTTATCTTCTCCTCCACTCGTTTCTCTTCATTTTAGTGTTTCTTTTTCCTCTCCGTTACATCCGTCTTACAACTATCACATTGTTTAACCAATGTCTTTCTTCCCTGTCTTAATAACGACACACGAATCAAACTAACGATATTGATTATTCTCTTTTTACTTTTTTCTTTTTCAACATTTCTATTAGCAGGTAACAGTTTTTCACCAGCCGTAATTTACTTATTTGTTCTACGACATTCACAAAAATAATCCTTTTGTTTATTTAAAATTTTCTTTCTTTTAGTTTCCGTTAAATGAATTGTTTATCAGAGATATTGGTTACCTTGAAACAAAATTGGATCCTAATTAGTATTTTCGTTCATCAATGTTGTTCGTCTGGGGAACTGTATTTCGTTTGAGCCACAAAGCGAAAGGCAATATATTTATATTTTTAATACCAAGGTCTAAGTTCTTTAGTTCTTTTAATCAGTAATCGCAGGTTTCGTAACCAAAAGTAGGTTTTAAACGTTCTATTTAAAACTGCTGACATAACAAACGATCATTAATATTTATTTTTTGTAAACAATTTTAAGCTTTTTTAAAACTATATTCTAAGGAAATGGGATGTGCGTTGTGGCGCAGTGGATATCGGCTCGTGAACGAGAAATCGGGGAACCGAGTTCGAATTCTAGTTGAATTCCTTGCATTCACTTACGCGCAAATACCCTTGGGAAAGGTATTAATCCGTCTCTTCCCTCCAGTTATGGGTTAAATAATAGGACAGATTGGGTTCTATAGCCTTGGTCGGCAACCAGTCTACCGCAGAAAGCAATGGCAACCTACTGCGGGATAATCTTCTGCCCACTCAGTCATGTCTCTTTCAAGACATGATCGCCCAAGCGTGTATCGCGCACGGCACTTAACTGACTGACTAAGGAAATGTTATTCGTTCTTTTAGAGTTCTGCTATTAATTTATTAAGTTGTTCTATTTTTATTTTATTTACTTGTACTTATTTATACTTCTATCTTTTCTCTTTTAAAACTAGGCCCATTTCCAATCGCCATTTTTATTATTCTTCCTGAATTGTTTGTTTGTTTTTTGTTTTTGCTTTTTTGTTGTTTTGTCTCTGCCTTCTCTATTTCTTTCAATCTTTTTATTGAGTTCTTTTTCGTAATTTTCTTTTTTAACTTTTACCTCTATGAGGTCTTCAATGCGTGTTTTTCCTCTTCCATCCACTGTCATCTTCCAGTTTATTTTAATTCTTCACAGTTTTTTTTTCTCTTTGAAATGATTATGGAAATGGAACAATTTTTTAGTTAAAACTTTTTAGATTATTTTCTGAGTAAAAAAATTCTGAAAAATGTTTGGCTATCTTTTTGAAATCATTGATGTAGAGGGTGAGATTTTTTCGAAAGAAGAAGAAGAAAAATAAAACCGGGTGAAAATATATAAACAAAGAAACAATCGAAGAGGAAGGAATTTAAAAATTACAGGCAGGCTGCCATAACGAAAGAAAGAAAGAAAGAAAAATGGAAAAAAAAAATTTAAAGGATTAAAACACTAAAAATGAATGTAAAAAGAAACAAAATATGAGGACGAGAAAATAATGATGGAATGCGAAATGTGGAATGAATGAAAACTAAAATGATGGAATGAATTTTATAAGAGAAAATATGGAAGAGTGAAGTCGAAAAAAAGGAAGAAAAAATGTCGTATCGATTGATTTATTTATTCATTCTCCAAGGCCTATCAACTATTTATAGGTTATTTAATATTAATAGACGTAGAGATACTAGTATTACTAATTAACCCATAGCTGGGGAAGAGGTGAATTCGCATTTTGTAAGACTTATTTGTGCCTAAGTGAATATAACAAACTTTTATATATATGAGGAATTGCAACTCGGCTCTTTTATTAACAATGCCAAGCCATTGTCCGCTTAATTTCGCAACCAATGTTGAAACGTAATGTTGCCGTCAGCTCTAGACAGTTGAAAATGTGTTCAAAGTTATAAATCCATTTCTGCAACAGTTAGATAGGCATAAAAAAATTAGAAAATCCCAACCCACAAACACACCGTTAAGAGATTTTGTAAAAATTAGGACGACTATAGTGGTGCCGTGGATATCGGCCCGGAACGAGAAATCGGAGAGCCGAGTTCGAATTCAAGTTGTATTTATTGGGTTTTATACCTTTGATTGGAAACCTCACTAACACAGAAAATAAATGGCAACGTACTGCGGGAAAATCTTCTGTCCGGTCAGCTAATATCACGTATGGTACTTATCTGACTGAGGAAGCAACTTCTATTTTTTTTTAGTATGGTTAACCCTATGTAAGTTCCGGAGCCACCCGAGGTAGGGAGTTAAGCTAATGAGCTAATGAGTAGTTTATGGTTGATAATAGACTTGTACAGGTCAAGATTGTTTGTTTGCTCCTGTTTAACGGCCTATCAACATCTAAAGGGTAATTTAAGGCCAGAAACGTATTTTTATTTTAAATCACAGTTGTTGGTAATATTTTTCATTCAAAAAAGTTTTCTTGGTAAATACTTTCATAGCATTTTGACTCCGGTTTGGGGGTTAACTATTTACCCATAGCTGGGACCCTAACAGGTGCTACCACCCTGGGTAAGGGCGGACCTGGGAACAACAGCAATTAAGAGGTGGTTCCCCGCTCCTTACAACCTCACAATCAGAGGCCTTGCTGCTGGATGCAGTTTATGGATCGTTATGAAACGTCAAGATTGTAGTCATCAAGGAAACATCCAGTTGTGAGTTTGTTCTATAGAGCCGTGGTTCCCGGTGAGAAGCTGTTTGAGTAGAATACGGATAGAGTGTGACTGGTCTGTTACTATGTAAGTGGCATGGCGGACTCGAGAAAGTCAGACATGTTGGAACCGGGCGATGCTGCTCGTCCGAGCACTTACCATGGTAGAAACGATTGATTAGTGAGAGAATTGTCAAGATTATTTGCAGCATCTGGTATCCAAAGCCGTCACCCATCTGCTTGTTGGATTAGAAATAATTCTTTTTGTTTTAATAAATTTTATTTTGTCTTCTGCTCTGACACTTACATAAACGCACTGGAAAATGTAAAATAGACAATACATTTTCGACAACAATGCTTTTCAATATAATTTTCATGAATGTAGGAAAATTACTGAAGATCAGTCAGTTAAGTACCATACGTGATACACGCTTGGGTGACCATGTCCCGAAACAGACATGACTGACTGGGCAGAAGATTATCCCGCAGTAGGTTGCCATTGCTTTCTGCGGTAGACTGGTTGCCAATCTGTCCTCTTATTTAACCCATAACTGGAAGGAATAGACGGATTAATACCTTTCCTAAGGGTATTTGCGCGTAAGTGAATGCAATGAATTCAACTGGAATTCGAACTCGGCTCTCTGATTTCTCGTTCCGAGTTGATATCCACTGCGCCACAACGCACCTCCTTACTGGAGATACACCGAAAAAAATTCCGAATTATCGTTCGGTAATCGTTGTACAAATTGGAGAGTCCCGGTAGATTGGGAACGCCCTCTCGCGTTTTGAATCTTGATCACGTTAACAGCACATCGCTCAGTGTTCAATTAATTAAATCTGATTTGCAAGTTAATTAAAAAAAAAAGAATACACCGTTGAGTTACTGGTTTTTCACTATATAATCGCTTTCTCATGAAAATGGTTAAAAATGGCTTCGAACTTTTTAGCGACGTTAAGAAGTGGACTTTTTACAACAAGGGCTAAAATGGATAGCATACAGTGCTGTGCTTAGCAATATCGCGCCCCTTTGCAGAATGCGCCTTGCGACCCCTCTACCCGCAGAATGCAACTTGCGCACCCCACGAACATACTGAACTCACAATAAATGGTTTTATGACATTCTGAAAGTTTGAATGAAACAATTATCTATAATCTATTTCTCTCTCAAGTTCATTTTTTAATTACAAATGTTTTGCCGCCTCGTCGGGATCGGAAGGTTTCTATCAAAGAATATATATATATATATATATAGAGAGAGAGAGAGAGAGAGAGAGAGACGGGTTGATAGATGTCTATTTCAACATATAAGTATGATAATAATTTTCCAGCTAATCCTTATGATAATTTTTTTTCATTGCAATATATCTGCGGAGCCAATGAGCCCCTAGGGAACTTGATGCTGGGTCTGCGAGTCCCAAAGCAAGGCTCTGATTGCATATATTAACTATAATGATTTAATCAAGTCGTTGACGTTCCACAAGACTTCAAACAAAGTTTATGAAGGTAACCTCGTTTAATATTAGCTATAGCGATAATATTTATTAAATTTCAGAAATATATTTTCATGAGAATTTCTTTTAAAGAAAGATTTGATAAATTTCAACCAGGCTGACGGCTATATCACGCTGAAACATCGGTACTCCTACGATGAGCAAAGTTAAGCAATATTTATCCTGGTAAGTATTTAAATAGGTGGCCGCCTAAAAATACGATGTACTACAAGGCTGGATGCGCAAGTGGTGCGATTGATAATGGCTCGGATTTTAACTCAGTGAAACGAGTTCGGTATATTCATTGGGTGCAGAAACACTTCAGACAGATATAAATCTATCTGTTTTCCGCCCCTATGGATTAATTAGTAAGACCTGCATTAGTAAACAATTATTATTCAAAAAGAATTCTTAAAATTTAAAAATATTTTCTGGTTTTAAATAACCTGGAAATGTCGATAATTTGTAAATAAAAACGACTTAATCAATCAAAAATATTACACTGAAAGCATCATCGGCTGCTCGGTCAATAAATGGCGAAGGTTTCCTTATAAGGAAACGTCTTCTATTTCTATTAACATTAGAGATAAAACGGATAATACTCTTTGATACCAAGCCGTTAGTCAGGGTGTAAAGAAACCTGCAACTCGTTTCACGCTGGCTGCACAGTAAATGGATTGAAAATGTTGCTGATTGGGAGTTATCTTAATGGTAAAATTGGATATATGCATAAAAAATTCTGTACATGTTCTAAAATATAATTTATAATAAATATTCACAGCTCTATATATTATATATCGAGCACTGTTTTAAATTAATGTTTTGGGAGTTGTAAAAAAACTTTTCTTCGTTCTGTATTCACTCATATATATATATATATATATATATATATGATACATATAAAAAATTCAAATTTTCTAAAGACGTATGGCTATTTTAAACGTGTAGATTTAACACTCGTATCTGAAGCGAAACCGAGACATTATGGCAAATTCAATTATTTGTTTGTTTGTGTGCGTGTGTTTGTGCAAAAACGGAAGTAAATGTAGATTAAAAGCAAAGAAGGAAGAATGCAAAAGAAAAAGTATAAAAGAAAGGTGGGGAAAAGAAAGTGAAAACCTGACGGGACAGAAAAAGTGCCTAGTGGTGGTGGAAGTGAAAACAGATAAGTTAAAATAAATTAAAGATGAAAAAAAAATATATATATATAATCAAATGGGTCAGACAAAGCACGGTACCATCATGCCGTATTTTTCGTATATATATATATATATATATATATATATATATAGTCATCCACAGACAGATCTGTTTTGCTGTATCACAGCTCATCAGTACGGTTAGACATCCGATAGCTTTTAACCCAGGATTGAAACCCGCCCGAATTGGCGTCAGTCGGTGATTCTACTTCTGAACTATGGGCGCTCGGTGGCAGGAGGCAAACTTTTTAGCGTGTATATTATCATTATACACGACCAATAGTTGAGTGTGTTCTAATTCATTGCTGAATGTATAATTTGTAACACGAATATGTATTAATATCAGAACAAAATTAACTATTTTGTTTCGACATTATTTGTGTCTTATCAAGTCGTCTTGCTGTTTTCAAGTTAAAGGTTGAAGTTGAGGTTGAGTTTTGTATTCTAAAATGTTCTTATGGTCATATTTTTTAGGGCATCTCATTTTTTTCTTTTCTTCAAATATTGCTTTGTTTGACGAATTCTTTGGTAGCCTGTTCTCTATTCCTTTATGGGTGTGCTTGTGGGATGGTTAGATCTTGTGTATACATACTTTAAAGTTGTGTTTCCTTTCATATATGGAGAGACACTGCCATTGTAAATTAAATTCTACATGTAAATGTTGGACTAACTTCTTATTTGTTTCAGCTACTATTTAAAAATCTATATCTTTAAAGAGTTTGTAAAGCATCTTCCTTATTCTGTCATTTTCTCTTTTGTTATCCGTTGCTTTCACTAATCCGTCATATCATATAATAATTCTGCTTTTTCCTTCCTTAGTTACTTAGTTCGTCCGTCCGTTACGCCACTTACTCTCTATACGATCTTTTCCTTCCCCTCTATCTTTTTAAATGCTACTTTACTCAGCTTTTCTCTCACTTTTACCAAACGGATGTGTAGTAAACAGTGAGAGAGTAGGAGGAGAGAGCCTATAGCATTACCGTATCAGTAGCAGCTTAAGTGCTGGTGGTTGTTAGCAGTAATTGTGTGTGTGTGTGTGTGCATGTGTGTGTGTGTGTGTGTATGTGTGTGTGTGTGTGTGTGTGTGTGTGTACTGTACAATATAGTAAAAATAGGTAGGTTTATTGTCATATCCCATGGTGTAATAACGAAATTTCTGACCTCTACACTCTTGATCATTACTCAGTTGGTCTTTTCTGTTTACAATGGACACAGGTGCCATGATGTTTCAGTAATAAACAAAAACATTTTCTCTTTCAAAATCTCTCATAAAATAGCGTACAGTGTTTTGGTTATGGTCTGTGCATACGTTATACGTTGCTTAATATAATATAAGATTACAGTAATGTAGCTTCTCCGGACATTACTTTTATAGATACTTTAATAAAATTACACCATGTGTTTTCGGTAATTTAATATCCAATACCTTTATGCTTGAAGACTTTACTATCATTTGTAGTATGACAAAGTAATTTTTTTCAGGAAATCATAATTGTCTTCCTTGGAAATTGCACGGGTCCGCCAGTATTACTAAATACACGTATTACCTTACGTTTAAGGTCAACTGGGAAATTCATGCATACGCAGATATCAAGTAAATTTTATAAACTGACCGTTTTGCGATTTAAATTTTTATTTTGTATTTTAGCGTTGCTGAAGATCGGTATAAATTATATGTAGTGAGTATCAAATGTTCCTTTATTAAACGAAGAATTTGATGAGGTTTAGACTGAAACCCAAAAATGGAATAAGTAACTGAAATCATAGGATTTTTATTACACAGAATATTTTTTTCAACTTAAAAAGATCGTGACTAACAGGCGTCGGCGAATCGCATCGTTTATATATTTCGCAGTTTGCTTCATCCCCTCCCCTATGTACATACTTTTCTACATACAGTTATACGAAAATATATTATTTAATTTCTAATTATAACATCTGTTCTTATTAATATATTAATAACTTTATAGACAGATGTGTGAAGTTTTATCACCGAAAAGTAAAAAAAAAACGTGTGTTTAAAATTATCGTAAATGCAAAGTCAATACTCATCTACTAACCACTGGCCTCTAGCTCTCTCCCCTCCCCTGTATAACCTTCCCTTTCTCTCCACCTATGTATCTGTCATCGCACCTTCTTTCTCAGCTTTCTATTGTTCCTTTCTAACTAGTTTGTACTCCTCACTCTTTTCGAATTAATCTTTTTTACATTTATGTAACCCCCGGCACATCAGTGGCGTTTCCGCCTTGCTCGGGGTGAATGATTAAAAAAAAAATGTTATAGGCCAGAATATATGTTCGAATAAGCCAGTTACAATGTAATTATTCTCGTTTGTTTATCTATCTATACTTTTGTGATGAGGTATTGTAATTATTTACATTATTCAGACTGTTGTTCTAATCTTTATTGCAAGATGAAGGTCGAAGCGTTCAACAGCTGAAACGTAGTTAATATGGCAATAAAAATGAAGACATTAGCCCGAATAATGTAAATATTATCGTTTTATTCTAAATATTTACATTAGCTCGTTGCTTATCAATAACTTACATATTCCATGCATTGATATCCCTAACTCTATCGAATTTGACCGTAGCTCTGGCTGTTATCTTCCTTCCCAGATGGGTTTTCTTCGAAGTATGTTTTCCATTCTAATTTACAACTTTTCAACGGACAAAAATAATTTCTATTGGAGTAATATCTACTGATAACAATATATTTAAAATATTTGTGGGAAACTGTGCAATAAGATACTTTGCAGAATGTGTCTCGCAAAAAATATCATTACATGGAATCTCCTTTTTGTCTACTAAGTCAGGTTTTCTAAACATATGAATATAAATGAATGTCTATTATGTTTAATCATGAGCCGTTCTAAACATCGTATTTTGGTCTTAATTTCATGAGAAAATGAAGATAAAATTGTCCAACATTTGGGTATTTTGTATTATGCTGGTTCTAAGCTTTAGGGTCCCATGAAACATCTTCAGAGAGGTTACAGGGAAGTTAACACAAAAACACCCACCATCAAAGATGATATTATATTGTGTTGACATAAAACATTGCTATGTGACGAAAACAGTCACCGAATAGAAGACGCAGGTCGTAAATTAGTAAAGCAGTTCTATGACGTCACACTGCATGAAAGACCAAAATGTTAATAGAACTATATGTCTAAATGAAATGCAATGTGTTGTGACCAGATTGAAATGTGGTTTTATTAAGTGTGGGTTGCTTTGATTTTAATGTTGATGGCTTTTAATATCTGAAGGTTATTTTATGTGTGCATGTGTGTGCATTATTGTGTTATCGACTAGGTTTGTTGACTATTTCAATGAAAAACCCAACGCATGCCTCTTTCGTCATTGCTTCACATTCACCACTGAGCGTTACTGTTAATAAATCAGTTTTCATATACTGCTTTATCTCTTGCAGGAAGTGTGCTTAGATTTAGTAGGTTTGTTTTCACATATTTGCCAATACCTTGTATTCCTTGCATTCACTTACGCGCAAATACCGTTGGGAAATGTATTAATCCGTCTCTTCATTCTAGTTATGGGTTAAATAACAGAAGAGATAGTTTTGGCTGGCAACCAGTTCACTGCAGAAAGAAATGGCAACCTACGGCGGGATAATATTCTGCCCTGTCAGTTAGGTCACTTTTGAGACATGATCGCCCAAGCATGTATCACTTATTGCACTTAATTTACTGAGTGACTGACTGATCTATCTATCTATCTATCTATCTTAGTCTGTTTATATATATCAATTTAACGATAAATAAATGACAACATCCCTCCTCTCTCTTTTAACATATATATATATATATATATATATATATGTGTGTGTGTGTGTGTGTGTGTGTGTGTGTGTGTGTATTAATATTTGTTACAAGGGTTTATAAAAGCATAATATCACTGCACAAAAATCTTCATGTTTCGGAGCAGAACCGCTCCTCTTCAGGTGATATGTTGAAGTGTTTTTGTGTAGTGATACTATTCTTTTACAAACTATTGTAACAACTAATTCAATATTAAACTCTACTCTGTATCGAGCACTCTTTATAAAAGTAATTGCTTGAACAGTGGGTTTTAATCTACGTGTTCTGTCCATTTTCTTGCTATATATATATATATATATATATATATATATATATATATATATGACTGTGTACTATTGTGTGCATTTTCACACACAAAAACAAGCAATTATTCCAGCAAAGTTTACTAAAACAGTTTTGTTTTGTATAATTACTTTACTTAATTTCTTCAGCATACATTATAAAATTACACACACACACACACACATATATATGTGTGTGTGTGTTTATTTCCATTACTTTTACGTAATTATATATATATATATATATCCCTTTGATTATAGGTATGTAATATATACGTATGTGCATAAATACATCTACATAGAAATTTATAAAAACATAAATAGATACCTAGAGATTAATTTATCTGTTTGTGTCCTCGTAAATTAATGATGAATATTGTTGTCATTAATTGTCATTTTTACAGACAAAAAACAACCTTTGCGAGATGTTCAATTATCTCACATCTGAAAATGTTTTTGCTCAAGTTTCGATGAAAAAAGAATGAAAATAAGTAGGAACAGACAATAATAATAATAATAATAATAATAATAATAATAATAATTGACTTTGGTGTTCAATACGTCATCAGAGTAGATTCCAAAGAAATTGAATGAAAAGATACAATAATAACAGGATCTGTCTAGGGAGTTGAAAAAAGCAGTGGAACATAAATGTAGAACTTATTTTTTTAGTAAAGAGTGCGCTTAAAAAATCACCTTCTTCTTCTTTTTCATGTGCCGTGTCCTTTCAGGACGTAGGCGATCATGAACTTCCACTTGGTTCTGTCTCTTGTCACTCTCAATATTTTTTTCTCTTGTATCCGTCAACCATTTGTTAAAACCTAACAAGTACGTCTCGCGCTTCTTTCCCCTGTCTCTCCTTCCATTTATCCGACCTATGAGTATTAACTTCTCTAGGCCGTCCTGTCTCATTACGTGTCCCAGGAACCTTATTTGTCTCTTCCTGAATATTTAAAATCAGTTTTATTATCGTTTGCATCCTTTTCAACACTTCATCGTTGCACACGTGCGCCGTCCATGGTATTCTCAGCATCTTTCTGTAAAACTAAATTTTTGCTGTCTCAAGCCTCTCCTTCATCTTTGATGAGATCGTCCAGCCTTTGCTTCTTTAAAGAAGGATAGACATCACATAGCAATCTAGCTCTCTTTACATTGTTTTTAATGGGATTTTCTTGTCATTCAGTGCTCTGATTATCTTCTGAAATGCGTCTTTGGCCGTCCCTATGTTTTTAGATCTCCGCGTCGCACTTTCCAAGCCCTGTCAAAACACTTCCCAGGTTTTTGAACCAAAAAAGTGAAACAGTTTTCTTATATACTACGGTAGATTCTTCGAAAATTATTGAGTTGTGACGAGTCTTGTTGACATAACTCTGGAGCAGAATTTAGTGTTGTCTATGGAAATTATTCTCCTGATGGATGATGTCAACAAGACTCCTCTCAACTTGATAATAATAATACACACACAGAAAAATTAAAGCAAATAGGCCGGACATTATTGTTAGCAACCAGAAAGAAAAAACTTAATTGATATGGCTTGTCCAGCGGATTGTAACATAGCAAGAGAAATTCGAAAAACTGTCAAAATATAAAAAAACTGGAAATTGAAATAGAAAAAATGTGGAAATTGAAAACAAGAATCGTGCCAGTGATAGTAGGTGCACTTGGAATGATAGAAAATGGAACAAAACAACACATTGAAAGAATCCCTGGAAACCCCGGCTTAAGAGATATACAAAAAGTTGTCTTGTTAAGTACAGCCCACACAGTAAGAAGAACTTTGTTTATGTAACGCTAGGGATGTTAGGGGAGATAGAAAAAACATGAAATGGAGTCATAACAACACAACACGACCTGTCTTAGGTCTTCCCGCAGACATGGTTGGAAGTGCGACCATAGCAGAAATAGAAATATGATGAAAAATAACATAATAATAATAACGTCATGAAAATGACAATCCAGAACGGGCTGTTTCGCACCGCAATGTTTCCTCGCTGCTTCTCGAGCTTTGACACATTTGTGTGCGCAACGCACTAGCATTGGTCAAGTGCAGGGTTCGGAAACTTTTGGAGAGTGAAGGCCAAAAAGCTATGCAAAGACATTGAGGAGGGCTAAACAGCTATGGCTCCAGTGTCATGGCGGAGAACCATGTTATTAAATATGTGAATACAAATTTGAAATGATTTGGAAATTATTTTCCATATCTTTTGCCTTGGAAAAGTTATTTTTATTTTATCCTTGTTTTTATTTACAATAAAAAAGGAACTTTATCAGAAAGCGAAAAATTTCGGAGTTGCAGAAAGTATTTCTCAATCCGATGAAAAACATGTTTCTAAAGCACGAAAAAAAGAACATATCTGAAGGTAATATTACATCTTAATAATAAATGCTTCATAAATCAGTATTAAAATTAAATTTCATTAAAATCAGTTGAAAACACTATTTTGTATTCATTTAAAAGTGCCCGATCACGGAAGCAATTTCACAGAAAAAGTGAAAGTGAGGCCGTACTCTAATTCTGGAGATTCCCATAAATCTAAACTTATTTATAAATGGAACTTTGTGTGTGTGTGTGTGTGTGTGTGTGTGTGTGTGTCTGTGTGTGTGTGTGTATCCGTTACCTATAGACTCCGGAACGGCATCACCGATTTTCTTGAAAATTTACACAGTTGTACCATAAGCGTCTGCGAGTGTTCTTAGCTAGGTTTTGTGTCGAGGTGCCCCCGAAAAATATCGAAAATCGATAATCGAAAAAATCGGGTTATAGAAGGAATGGTCCGATTTTAATCAAATTTGATACACTCATAGACAAAGACATAAGAAACGATATTCAGAAGTTTCAAGGTTGCAGTTCTTACAATAGTGCAGAAAATCGATAATATATATATAAAAGTTTTCATTACACCCTAGCAACGTTGGGATATACTGTTAGTAAAAAATAAAAGTAAAACACATTCTCCAGGTAAAAAAGAAATACATTTGTTAACTTTGAGGCAATATGTTCAGACTATCAACTCTCACTTTGGTTTGGTTTACCTATATTTATATTGTGTCCAGAGTAAGGTAGCGGGCCGAACAAGATTCACTCAAGAGCCGAATTTGGCTCGCGGTCTGGGGGTTGCCGACCGCTGGTCAAGTGCATAATCTTATCCCTATCTTTTCCAGCACCTGATGCACTATGTATGTATTTTTCCCTCAAACCGTAAGGATGTTTTTGGTTACCTTACACAATGGATCATATTGGTTTAGATTTTCTTCTTCATTTGGCTCTATTTCTGCATAAAAATTAATTCGATGGATCACAAAGTAAGCCTTTTTTTTGCTTTTTATCTTTCACCAATATGTACGGTTTCTTGTGCTGTTGTGAACCCGAGCAAGGAACCGGATGTTTGCCCTCAGAGATCCAGAAAGTAAATAACCAAAACTTGTTTTTGCGCACTTTGGCTACACGGAGGTAAACCAAAAATAAATAAATATCAAATTCCTTTTAGGGACCTGTAGCGGAACTCTGGATCCTGATTGGTCATCAAATCTCAAATTTCAAAATACATCAGAAAAATATTTAAGGATGTCCTCTAACCGGTCACAGCGGTCATTTCAAAGGAGGCGGTTCTCTGACACACATCAAAGATGTAACTCTCAATTTCAAGTGACCCAAACATTGTTCTTTCTCTCCCTCTCCCCCCTCTCTCTCTCTCCTTGTTTATCTCTACAATTACTGCTACAAACAACTTTATCATTGAATACGAAATCTACTTATGACTTCTTACTAAGGTTTATAATTATATAAGTCCCACTATTTATTTTCGAACTGTAATCCTCATCATTATTGTTGCGATCACGGCGTTTTAGTAGGATAGCCCAACGGACTAAATCCTTCTGACAGCAACAACAAAACTGAGGACAATAGTCCGAATATTAATACTGTAAATAATGTTAAAACAAAATGCCTGTCTCATTCAGTCAGTCAGTTAATTGTCATACGCAATACACGCTTTGGGCGATCATATCTCGGAAGAGACATGATTGACTGGGCAGAAGATTATCCCGCAGTAGTTTGTCATTGCTTTTTGCGGTAGACCGGTTGCCAGCCAATGCTATAGAACCCAATCTGTCTTATTATTTGACTCATAATTGGAGGGAATACACGGATTAATACCTTTCCCGAAGGCATTTTTGTGTAAGTGAATGCAAGGAATTCAACTAGAATTCGAACCCGGCACCCCAATTTGTCGTTCGGAGCCGATATCCTCTGCACCACATCCGTCTTATTCAGGCTGTTTAAAATTGTTTATTGTTTACATGTTTCTTATATATTTTTTCCTTTTGTTCTTCTTATTCTTCTTCTTGTTATTATTAAATTTTCTATCTTTTATAAAGCTTACAAACATACAAGGTGGTATTCGAGTGAAAGAACAGCAACACGTGCATAGATGAAGAAGTGAGGTTTATTGTAAAGAGAATACACTGCAGCAAGAAAATGTAATCTGGTGGCAGGCTAGTAATTGCCGAAACCAGTCACTGATATCTCCTGTGCTCACTATGTATAGCTATTAACATAGTGTCCTTAGGCGATAAGGAGTGTGGGACATTCAATTCAACGTATTGTTAATGTTGTTGTACATTCATGAGATCTCTTTCCGATGTCGTATGGATGGAGTAAAAGAGGTGGCTGATGCCAATAAACCTAACAATATGCCGACATTTGATTTAGCTGCAATTTCAAAATATGCCGAAATGAAACAGAAGAAAAAAAATTAAGTTAGATAAAAAATGAGGGAATATTAGAAAGAAAAGCATTTACTCTTTACAACAATGAATGTATTAATCAACTCATTTAAAACAGAAGAGTTTGTGCGGATGCACGTTAGAATAGGGACAAGGAAAGATTGTAAAGGATCAAGAGTTACCCAAAGGAACAAAAACCAGCAGCCGTAGGCATCATGCAATTTTCGCTTCTGACATTCAGCGTTCATCCTTTTCTTGATTATTCTTGCTGTTCCTAATAGGCTTTCTTTGTGCTACAATTACACTGGCCAATCAATGCCAATTTTCTTTATCCATGTCGCTATTATGTCAGTCACCGTACTAATTACCTTAATAACAACAGCTATGATTGTAACTTTGGTTGTGCGTTTGTGGGCAGTCGGTAACGGCCTGGACGGATTCCAGTTGAATTCGTTGCGTTCATTTACGCGCAAATACCCTTTGTAAAGAGATTAATTTGTCTCTTCCCTGAATCTATGGATCAAATATCAGAACATATTAGATTCTATAGCCTTTGTTGGCAATCAGTCAGCCGCAGAAAGTAGTGGCGACTTATTGGGAGAAAAGAAACTGTTGAAGTTGAAGAGGAGGTTACATAAGTCTAGTAAGAAGACACATCGTTGTCTTACACTCCTTTCTATTTTTCTACATCTGCTGAACACATTTTATTTTCGTTAATTCTGAATATTTAGAGACACTGTGTATAATACGATAATAATAGTCATATAAAATCTCTAAATTTGGGATTTCTTACTAGATAGCTGTTAAAATCCTAAAATTATTCATTTGAGCATGTTATCGAAGTTTATATCCTTCTCCGAATATTCGTCATATTCGTTACCCTTTGGTGAATATCAAGTTGAAGGCTGGAATTGGTTAGTTATAATATAATAAAATATCTTGGTATCGGTTAACAGCTCCAAATCACATGAAGGCCGTTGCACATTGCAAGAAAAAGAATGAGAACAGTTTAAACCTACGGAACGAACAAAGCTGTATATTCGAAGTTCCACAAGAAAGACACAAGACGTGTCATTAAAAGTAACGGGAACAATGCCTCCGAATAGACAAAAAAAGTGTTCAAGAAAGCATTTCCTTGCAAAGACGCTGGATGTCTCATTAAATGTAATGGGATTAATATATCATTTTGAATTAAAAAAAAAGGGCTTTGCCGGGATTCGCCTTTGGCGGCTACAATCTCAACAATGTAAGATACGCAGATGACATGGAGGTGATAGCAGTCACGGAAAAGAAAAGGTAGGACCTCCTACAGAAGGTAGCAAAAGAAAATGAGAAAAAAGGACTAAGCATAAACTTTAAAAAACTGATTGTATGGTCAGCAGCAAAAAGAAGACCTCAAAATGCAAAAAATAAAAATAAATTTAAATAGCTAGGAATGTTCTAACAGAAAATGTAAAGTGCGGCATTAAGATTCAAAGACGCATTGTCATGGCCAAGACGCTTTTCAAAAGCTAACCAGAGTACTGAGAGATAGGAAAATCTCATTGGAAAAAAGAAAAGAGGGCTGGATTGCTATGTGATATTTGTTATTCAGTATAGAATGAAATATTGAACGATCACATTCAAGATGAATGAGAAGCTTGAGGTAACAGAAATTTGGTTTTAAAGATGGATGCTGAGGATTCCATGGACTGAGCATGTGACCATGAAGTGTTGGAGAGGATGCAAAAGAGCAGAAAACTCATACTTAACATCAGGAAGAGACAGCTGAGGTTCCTGTGAAACGTAATAAAGAAAGAGGGTGTGGAGAATCTGATACTCACAGGACGGATAGAAGAAAAATGAGACATGGGAAAGCAGCACCTGACATACTTGGTAGGCCTGAGCAAATGGATGGTGGAACGGGTTTTGGGAGGGATAACAAGAGAAGAATTATGGAAAATGACGTGACAGAGCCAAGTGGAACTTCATGATCGCCTACGTCCTGCAGAGACACGGCGCGTGAAGAAGAAAAAAGCAGGTTATTATGAAGCAGCGACTACTTTTTTGCTTCCCAGCTCCTCCTCTTCCTCCTCTTCCTCTTCCTTCTTCTTCTTCTTCTTCTTCTTCTTCCTAATTTATCTTTTCCTTCTTCTTCTTATTTTTCTCGTCCTTCTATTTATTATATTCTTCTCCTTCTCCTGCTTCCTCTTTTTCTTCTTCTCTTTCTGTTTTTCTGTTCCTACTCCTTCTTGTTCTTGTTGTTGTTCTTCTTCTTTTTCTTCTTCTCATTCGTCTTCTTCTCTTCTTTTTCTCCTCTTCTTCTCTTCTCCTTCTTCTTCTTAGTCTGAGAACTGACAAGTGGCCTCATTCATTTCCTTTTGGTAAAGATTTGTCAATTTTAAAAAAATATAAGGATTTAATCTCCAATGCAAAAGGTAGCAAAAATATGGTTGCTAAGCAACAAAATGAACGCTGTCTTTGAAAACTGTTCGAAAGTTAGTTACCCAGGGGCAATTTTTGATATATTTGTGTGTGTTACATGACTATACGTATTAGTTAATGATTTTACACACACACATACACACACACACACACACACATATGTATATATTCGACGTTCGATAAAATTTCATCGGGACTGGTGATATAAAAAGCAAACTACAATGCATTTCGGATGTGCGTTTTGGTGCAGTGAATATGGACTCAGAACGACAAATTGGGGTGTCGGGTTCGAATTTTAGTTGAATTCCTTGCATTCATTTACGCGCAAATATCATTGGGAAAGGTATTAATCCGTCTCTTCCCTCCAGTTTTGAGTTAGATAACGGGATAGATTGGGTTCTATAGCCTTGGCTGCCAACCAGTCTACCAGTGAAAGCAATGGCACCTACTGCAAAATAATCTTCTGCCCAGTCAGTAATGTCTCTTTCGAGACATGAATGTCCAAAGCGTGTATCACGTATGGCACTTAACTGACTGACAATGCATTTCAATAGGGGATAAAATTTATTTCCAAATAGACCCACTCTGAAAAGATAAACTTTGTCCTCCATTAATGACAGCAATTTTACAAACAATATTTTGGGAATGGCAAGAATATACCTCTTCATATTTTCTTTGATTTCCTCTACTTCTTGAAATAAGGTTCCTTTCAAGTAGCATTAAATTTTTAGAAAAAGGAAAAAGACCCGACGTTCCTGTTCTAGTGGTGGGTGGCGGACATGGAAAATGTGTAATTAGGCAGGAAATTGTTCACAAGATATGGTTACTATCGGAAACTCAGTGGTGAAATGAGACCACCACACTTCCAAAAGCGCTACTGTAAACGATGGAAGTGAGCTACAAATAATAACTTAGGATGCAAGCGCATCAGTGTTCAAGATCAATCCGTACCAAGGAGCTTCACTGAGTGTAATTTAACTCAATTATCCTGGCAAGAGACTTGAAATTTTTGATCAGACCTTGCATGTTTATGTGTTGTTAGTACTATGAAGTTGTATAATTTATAAGGGGTCCTAGCTCTGGTTTTGGAGTATTTTTTAGCATGATTGTAAGGTTAGTTCTTTAAAGTGTTTGCAGTTTACTGTGGTTTTCATACCTCTGGTTTAAAAGCTTGTTGCTATTAATATATTTAATGATTTCAATTTTTTCTTGAAGACAAAAAAAAAACATGGTTCCTTTATTGATTTAGCTGTTCTTGCTTGTTTGAGGATTTTCCATTTTACTTTAGGTGTTTTAGAAAAATACACAGCTTTTTCGGACGTTGTAAATTTTTTTTCTTCGTTCCTTATTCACGTGGATATATATAATAATTACGCTCTCACACCCTGATTGAGCACTCTAGAAGAAAGGTAGACTTTGAAAAACAGTAGCCACTCTAGCGTGTACGCATCGCTCTTGAGCACCCTAGCTATTGGGCGCGTAACATGATATGCGCTAAAAAGAGTACCTTCTTCCAACGAACGCCCCGTGGCCCAGGGGTAGAGACGCCGACTGACGCCAAATCGGTCAGGTTTCGAGCCTGGGTTGTGTAGCAATCGGAGTTTAACCGTACTGATGATCTGTGATACAGCGAAACAGATCTGTCTGCGGGTGACTATATATATATATACCCATATATAATAGCGGGCATGAAAAGTAGTAGTATGTGAACTTATACGATATCCGGCATGTGATTGTTCAATACTATATATATTTTTCGAAATCTTTGAATTACTTCAGATATATATATATATATATATATATATATATATATATGAAGTAATTCAAAGATTTCGAAAATTACTTTGCTAAAATAAATGACCCACACAATACTTAATTGTTGTTCTTAATACAATATACCTAAGTATATCATAATTATGTAATCCTAATTCTAATCTAAACATTCGAGCCCCTTTAACCATCAGATAGTAGTAAAAAATCTATTGTTCAATTAAAACAACCTAAAATCCAACCTCTTGTTAAAATTTATTGCTTAACAACTTAAAAATCTATGGTCCCTTTATGTATCCTATCCTGAAAAAATTAAAAAATCACATGATTAGACACCAAGCCATCCTGCTTACTTTCATAACCCAAATGTTACATTCAAATGTTACGTAATTCTAATTTCTGATTGAACAATATTGACACACCTAAAGCAGTTTCTCCAACTGCCACCCCCAAATTTATGTATTAATATTATATTTCCAAAATAAATCATTTTAACTATTTATTTTAACATATTACCTGAGGAAGAACAGTAATGTTCTGAAACATGAAAATTTTTTCTAGTGATATAATGCTATATCAAATCATTGTAATAACAAAATTAAAATATTGTTCTTCTCTGTATAGTGCGCGCGTGTTCTTATGCTTGAATTTTGTGTGTTTGTGTCAGTGTGTCTTAGATTTTTCATGTTTTGATGAGGGAAGCATCGTATTGTTTTTTATATATATTTCTTCCTGCATCATAAGTGTATCATAATCTGCATTTTGGTAAATATGCATTACTCTGAATTTGTTTCTACTGCATTCATGTAAATGTTGGGAGGCATATAATTTTCTGTTATTGGCTAGTTTAATGTTACTTATGCCCAGGGATATTCTTTTATTCAGGCCTTATATTGCTTAATGTATGTAAGTGGATAATGATTCTAGTTTCTCTACGAGAGTTCATTTTCTGATTAATATTTGATCTATAATAATCATTTCACCCCAGGCAGAATAGAAAGGTTACTGGGGTGCAGGGAGCTACGGTGAGAGTAAAAACAAGGTACAGGGGATGTCGAAGAAAGGATTAGAGATGAAAGATGGAAATTAAGCGGATAGAAAATAATAATTGACGTTGCAGTTCAACCTTTGAAGATTGTAGGTATCAGGGAAGCAAGCAAACAGAAGTAAGTTTCACAAATAGGAAGTGCGAGAAAAGAAGCTGTTCGAGTAGAAGATGAGGTTACCCTCAATTATTTCGACGGTAAAGCAGTAAAATGTGTGTGTGTGCAAAAGAAGCCACGTAACGAATGTAGGTAATGTACAAAATTAAAAATATTGAAGTTTCAGAAAAATGTAAAAAATGCTTGAAAATATACAATGTGTCCCATAGTGGATTATAACAATGACATAGATTACCAAATATATATCTTTTTGCCTAACATATAGACCAGAGTTCAACATATTATTCAAATTTTGATATTTCATTCAGGTATATATTATCCCTTACTGACGGTTGACTCAAAAAAAAAAAACGTTATGAAAGCATATTTCATCTGCCAATGATCCATTGTTGCAACACAAGGGAAATTCTGACTGCATTTTGAAAAGCGATAGGCACCATCCGGAAAGGTGATCCTGCGTGCTGTTACAAACTTCCGTGAGACAGGCAATGCCATCTGAGTTTGGAATAAGACGGGGAGCGCGTGCATGTTTTCTTCATGGTGGTGACCGTTTCAGGGATGTATTATTCAAATCCTAGATAATACCTTTGACTATTGAATATCAGTTATGTATTAATAATCATTTTCTCTACGTTATTTCCTTCATACAAGATACGTTTAAAATGTCTTCCATTATTATGTAACACTCTTTATATATCCATATTTACATACACATACTTTCTTATATATCCTATAATTATAACTCAAATATAAATAAATATGCATCAACTATAATAGACTTGTAAATTGATGTATGTAAGTGTATATACATTTTTAAATAATAAATTTATTAGAATTATATATATATATATATATATATATATATATATATATATATATAGACAACTTTCTTTGAGATTTGAAAAAGAAAAAGAAATCACCGACAGAAATTATTTTACTCAACCGACTCCTTTTTCTTAATGGCCGCCTTACGTAAACATAGCTTGAATAGCTGACAAAAAAACAAAAAATCAAATTTTAATTAAAATTTTGAACGTGTTAGAAAGGATTAAATTTTTTTTAATAAATTATAACAACTAATTTTGATCTTGCCTCTTAATAATAGAATAAACATTTGATGATAAAATTTTGTTTTTATTAAGTCTGAACACTTTTTAACAATCTGATATGCTGCTTTTTTGCAATTAAGTGGAGGCAGCTAAATTCGTGGTTTCTTTCTTCTGTTTGACTACAAGCTCCATCTCATAGATAATAAAAAAAATAAAAATTTGATTTTCTCAACGATTTTCTATTAAAAAATATCTTGTATAATTTGTTTTTTGGTGCGTGTTTGAAAAAAGTATGCGTACATTTTTTCTTTCTTTCAAATGTTTGTTTTTGCTTTTTGTAAGCGGAGAGAAAGTACAGATGTTCAGTCAAGGATATTATGCTTCCAAATGAGTTTCTAAAAACCTTTGAGCGTCTTTAATCTGGGCAACAGAGACATTTTAGCTCCAATCTGGAAGCGTTAATTAAACGAATGTTTCCGCTGACTGTTTGAAATCAGGAACCTTTGTTATTTAGGGGTTTAATTCGATTTTGTTGAAGTGTGTAAATCTCTGTGGTCAAGTAGTAAGATACGTTACATCTTTGATGGCTTCTTCCGGATATGTTCGAATAGAAGTTTCGAATCCTTTAGAAAAATAAAAATTTTCCTAACAATATTCAGGCCTGTGATATATATAAATGCACATTTTAATAATAGAAATGCAGTCTATACACTTAAATACGAGTATTCATTAAAGATTATTATTCATAAAATATATATATATATAAATTATGACATATATATATATATATATGTATGTTATGCTATATAAATATATATATTATGAAATATATATATATTATATTATGTATTATATATATATATATATATATATATATGTTATGCTATATAAATATATATATTATGAAATATATATATATATATTATGATATGTATATATATATATATATATATATATATATATATATATATTGTTTAGTTGTGATGATGTTTAGCGCCAAGTTTGTTGCTTTTTGTCGGTAGTTCCACTGATAAAAGTTATTTTCGCAAGAATGTTTTATGTTGTACAGTGTTCAATATCGGGGTAAAGACGGAGTGATGATGCGATTAATGCTGGGAGGTTTGTCACTTAAATGAGCAGGTTCATGCCGACTTCAAAGTTTCATGATGACACAGTTATTATATCGTCAATCGGCGGTATGAACCTGCTCAGTTAACTGACCAACTTCTCAGCATTAATATATACATATATGTATGTATGTATATATATATATATATATATATATATATATATATATATATATATATATGTACGTAGGTATGTGTGTGCGTATGTGTGTGTGTGTGTCTGTGTATCATTAATGTGAATAAATTTGTTTCTAACTGAGCATGGGTATGCTAAGTTCGAGGTTTTGCGAATTTGTGATTGTGATGAACTCACTATTCATGGCTTTTTTCTTCATGAAGTAACACGATGATTGAGGACATCACATATTCTCACCCTCTCTTTCTATATATATACATATATTTCATTCAAATTGACAATGTACTACCATTAAGATTAGGTTCAATCTTTTAGTATATATATATATATATATATACATATGACACATGTCTATATACGTAAACTCTACACATATTCAATTACACGGAAAACAACCTTCACCCTTGATAATGCCTAAAAGCATAGACGAAAGCGCTCAAAAAGACAAAACATTATGAACATTTATATATAATTTGAGTTCGGAAAAAAATCTTTAGGACATGCAAAAAATTAAATATATATATTTTGTGAGTTTTTCTGATATATATATATATATATATATATATATATATATATATATATATATATAAACTTATTTATAAATGCAACTTTGTTTGTGTGTGTGTGTGTGTCGGTTAACTAGAGACTCCGAAACGGCTGAACCAATATTCTTGAAATTTTACATAGTTGTACTATAAGCGTCTGCGAGTGTTCTTAGCTAGGTTTTGTGTCGAGGTACCCCCGATAAATATCGAAAATCGATAATCGAAAAAATCGGTTTATAGAAGGAGTGGTTCGATTTTAATCAAATTAGATACACTCATAGACAAAGACATAAGAAACGATATTCAGAAGTTTCAAGGTTGCAGTTCTTACAATAGTGCAGAAAATAGATAATATATATTTATAAAAGGCCAGATATTTGTGTGTGTGTCTGTTTATCTTCCTGTATGTCTGCATTTTTTCAGCCCTTTTATTTTAGTTTTTGCTTCGGGTTTGGCTCTAAGTAGGTATAATTGTAGTTTTTAGTCTCAGCCATGATACCATTTACTCAGAGGACGTATTTAGCCTTCAAAATTCAGTTTACGACGAAAAAAACTTATTTGATATCGATACCAGGAAATCAAAATTTGACTTACGTCCATTTATTTTTCTTTCAGTCTACGGTTTCGCTTTAACTGAAACAACTGTTGCTTTTTAGTCTTTCGTGACAACGTCCAAATATATATATATGAATTATTTATATATCTGAATAAATTTGTGTAATTAGATGTAAAAATTGAAAAGAAAATTTGATGTAACCCTTTTCGCCCTCTAAAAGTCTTTATTAGATAAATGAAATGTTTTGTTATTGATTGGTGGATAACAGAGAATGTGTAAATGTTTACTTAATAACGTACCGGGTAGAAACACTGAAGATGTGGGAAGGCTAAATGTTTAATTTAAAAAACTTTTGGCGCCCGACATGTCTAGACGCACAGCTCGGTCTATTTGATTTGGCTTTCCAATGTTTTTTTTAATCTTTTTATCTTTGTTGTTTTTAAATATCGCATTCTTCGGCGACAAAAGATTTGTTCAGAAATATGTAAAATTTTGCCTTAGTAACTTATTTTGTCAATTAAATCGAAAATAGGTCCAGACTCATGACAATGAATGATTAACAAATTGGGTGTGTAGTTTTGTAAAATATCTGTTGTGTGTTCATGTAATATTTTAAGTTCCTAGAATTTTGTGGCTTTATTATAGGCTGTAGTGTATGTTCATCTGAACAATATTAAATACGCAGGTTATTGAATTGAATTATGATAGCAGATACGAAAACGAAACTACAAGACCATGTACAGAAAGTACTGCATATTAATTACAAGAAAATTGAATGCATGGTCATCAGTAAAAAGAGGATCTCAAAATGCGAACTACGATATGGAGATACTAAATTCATACAGGTCAGTCAGTTAAAGTGCCATACGTGAAACACGCTTGGGCGATCATGTCTCGAAAGAGACATGACTGACTGGGAAGAAGATTATCCCGCAGTAGGTTGCCATTGCTTTCTGCGGTAGACTGGTTGCCAACCAAATCTATAGAACCCAATCTGTCCTGTTATTTGACCCATAACTGGAAGGAAGAGACGGATTAATACCTTTCCCAAGGGTATTTGTGTGTAAGTGAATGCAACGAATTCAACTGGAATTCGAACTCGGCTCTACCGATTTCGCGTTCCGAGTCGATATCCACTGGACCACAACGAACATCCAGGCAGGGTCGTGAATGGAGCTCGAAACCATATGTGCTGTATTTACAATCAAATAACTGTCGCCTAGTCCTCTCGGCCAAGCTGATCATACAGGTACGTAAATTTAAATACGTGGTAAGTGTTCTAACAGAGGACGCAAAGTGTAACACTAAGATCTGAAGGCGAATTGGCATGGCCAAGGATGCATTCCGGAAGCTGATTAGAGTATTGAGAGACAGGAAAATTTCGTCTTAATTATCATATTTACGAGGTTTCGACCATTCTTCGCCCCAACCTTGTTCTGGTTGATATACATTGAAATTTCGTACCAAATATTGTATGTCGTCTACCAATTGTTCTATTTCTAAAAGTCATACCTCTTCCGGATATCTCAGTGTCAGTTATGTCTCTTCATTCATTTTTCTTTCAGTCAATGGTTTCGCTTTAACTGGAAACAACTATTGCCTTTTAGTCTTTCGTGCCAACGTCCAAAATGTCTGAGCTCCAGGACCATGGATTAGTTTTAAAGCTTTCATTACACTCGTGCAACGCCGGGCTATACTGCTAGTATTGACAATAATGGATTCGTGGTCTGTCTGTTGTTTGAATTCTCTACCAGGCATAAATTCGTGTTTGCTCTTTGGCGATCCGTGTACAAAGGTACGTTCCAAATACTTACGATTCCACCATATGTAAGCACCTGTTAAATAACAGAAAGTGTGCTCTTGATTTCATTGTTGACTGGTTCACTCTTTTGTCTCGGTCACCCACTATATTTCATTTGAAATTGCTGGAGGCTCTTTATGTCGGGTCATGTAAACCTTCTCTGTCTATACAGCGTGATTATTTATTGGGGCTCGCTATTATTTGTCACTTGCTCTTTGTTTTATATTCATTTTTCATAGATTTGTGTTGTTTTTTATTTCCATCACGCATTTCATGGTTTATTTTAGGCTAAGTTTGAATCTCCCGATGTGTCCTGAAGAGCAGGAGCGAAACCGGTTGCTTCGATTTTAGAATGTTTTGTAATATCAAGTAACAAACTTTTATTTCGATAATTAAATTTTGAACCTACAAAAATATCCTTATATATATATATATCTTCCAAAACGAATCCATTGCTAAATCCGCTGCTAGGAAAGGTGGCTCTCTGTGCAGGGCCCGGAAATTCTTTCCGTCTGAATCTATCCTGCACTTATATAGATCTACCATCCGCCCATGTTTTGAATACTGTTGCCACATCTGGTTGGGTGCCCCTACTATTCTCCTCGGGCTTCTTGACAACATACAGCGAAGAATCTGTAACGTGATTGATACCGACTTAGCTAACCGCCTGTAGTCACTCCCCCACCGGCTTCCCTGTGCCTCTTCTATTAATAATTTCATGACTTCTGCTCTGATGGACTTAAATCTCTGATGCCCCCTAGGTGTGAGTTTGCACGAGATACTAGAAGGGCAACTAGGTCCCACCCTTTCACAGTGAAACAGATGAAATGTAACCGCAATTTCTACTCCAACAGCTTCTTTTCTCACATTTCCCGCCTATGGAATTCTCTTCCGCATGCTTGCTTCCCCGACGGCTATAACCTCCAGGAGTTTAAATGTAAGGTCAATAGACAACTCCTAACACACTAACCATCCCATTCGCTCCAACTCTCCCCCTATGTACATCCTCACTCGTCTATCGCCCTGTGTAACCCCCTGCGCTATAGTGGCAGTGGAATACCTTGCTTGGGGTGACATGATTAATATATATATATATATATATATATATATATATATATATATATTAGGACCTAGAATAAGCTCTCACTGATTGTTTATGAAAATTAATGTTTTATTTACAAAAATAAGTAAGAATCATGTTACTGCAAGTATTGTCCATCTGTAGCAACTACGTGTCCCCATCTTTTTATGAATCCCACGTCTTTTGTTCCTAATCGCGAGTCAAGTCATTTTTCTGCCATCTTCATAAGAATGAAACTGTTGCTCATGGGCAATCGATCGGTACAAGTGATAATTTGACGGGGACATGTCCGATGAATACGAGGTGGGTTAAGACTTCCTATTTAATCATTTCCAGGTAAGATTTATCCCATTTTACAATATGTAGCCAAGCAATGTCATGTTACAAAATTGCTTTGACGTGTCTCTGATCTTATAGCGGCAGTTTTTCTTTAATTTTCGCATCAATTGTAGTGGATAGCGATCTTCTGTGATGTTTTCGGTCGGTTTGAGCAGCTCGTAATAAACTACACCCAGCTGATCCCACCAAATACAGAGCTTCGAATCATAGATATTCCATTTGGCCGCTGATATTGATGCTTAGCCCACGATATTCTTCACTTTCAGTGGTTGCAAAACGATGCAAAATCCTTTTCTGCCATTGAAACAGCTGTTCACACGTGAGAATACGCTGTTTGACTTCTCTCGTCTTCAACTCGTACGACACCCAATGACATTGCTTCTGAATCATTCTTAATGCTTTCAAACGTTTTAAAAATGTTGTATGATCAACTCCTAATTATTCTCCAAGTTCAGCCTGCTCATGATATAAGCATTCATGAAGATATGCCTCCAAGCTTTCGTTTTTAACTTTTTTCAATGAGCCAGAGCGCTCTTTATCTTCAACACCAAAATAATTAATATTTAAACGTCTAAATCGATTTCTGCTTGTTGTTTCCGACAGAGCAGGATAGCCGTAAGTTTGAATAAGAATTTTGTGTGCTTCTTTTGAATAAAATAGTGCAATAAAATTCCTTGCAAATACATCTCCTTTGGCACGGAATCCGATATGCTTAACGCTATGAAAAACAAAGTTGTTTACACTTCGACAAAATGACATACACTGATTTTCAAGCTTGCTCATAAAACTTCCCTATTCATGTGCTACGATCGGAAACTACACGCACGCAGTTCTGATAACCCATCTATTGAAAACAACGAGAACATATTCAAGTTTCTAATATATATATAATTATGAGTATATATGTATGTATATATATATATGTATGTATATATATGTATGTACATCTATATGTTTGCGTATATATATATATATATATATATATATATATATATATAGATAGACAGATAGATAGATAGATAGATAGATAGATAGATAGATAATGTTTAGCAAAACGTTTTTGGTAAAAATTATTAAAATATGAACATATTTAATCGAAAAATATGAGCATTAATATATATCAATTTTTGTTTAGAAATAACATATTTAAATTGCTTCTTGTATGTTTTTCGTTATATTGTGATAAGTATATATGAAATAGAATAGTTATTGATAATTTGTTTTTATAACTTCAATTACCTAAATCTCACCCTGGGTTGTGATATACATACATTTACTAAAGCGGAGATATTTATTCTTGGCTGATATGATCAGAACACTGGAAATTGCCGATTAGTTGACGAGCGATAAGAGGGATATATATTTATATATATATATATAAAGAGAAATATAAAATATTGTAGAGATAAGAATAACAACGATTATCTCTCAGAAGGTCAGAAGATCATCGCGACAAGTTAAAATGGTATTAAGCAAGGAAAGTAGGATTAGCAGCAGGAAACTATTTGAAAATTTTGGTAATGCAAAAAAAAAAGTGGATGACTATTTAGAAAATTGTCTAACTATATGTAAGCTTCGGACACTCAGTTTGAAGTAAACGACTCAAAGACAATTACGTAAGCCGGTCAGACAATAATATGAATACTCTTTTTTCAACAATGATTTTTTATTGGTGTATGTTTGGCCTACGCTCAATGTACACGCGGAAAATAGGCTACGGATCGCATGTGATCATGTTTTTCACCACAGATACATCCGGGTTTTTTCCCGTTAGCAGCTGGACAGTTTGGTATGTCAAGATATGGGCCTCTTTGTATCTAATCAAAATCCGAATTTTCGTAAGATGCTTCATGCCAACAAAAGCTGGGGAAAAATCCAGCAGTCTCATATACAAATAAGCCATCCGACTGTGCATAGAATACTGTCGTCATATCTGGTTATGAGCCCTTGCTGTTCTTCTCAGGGTTCTCGACAGGCTCCAAAAGAAAATCTGCAATGTGATCGCTCCAGACCTGGAAGCTCGATCTGGCTTCTCTCTGTCTCTTCTGCAAATATTTTCATGGCTTCTGCTCTGACGAACTTAGGTCACTGGTGCTCACTACACAAGAATTTACTTGAGTAACCAGACTGGCAACAAGGTCTCACTCTTTCAGAGTTAAATCTACCAAATGCAGCCGACACCATCAGCTTATTTTCTCGCACTTCCCGCCTGTAGAACTCTCTCCCGTATACTTGCTACAATCTCCAGGGTTTTAAATGCAATGTCAATTCCCATCTCTTATTCACTTGACTCCAGTCCTGTCTTTTCTACTTCACATCGTGTATCTTTTTTTTTTCTCACTCTATCTTAGCAACTGTCATCACACCTGTATTCTCATCCTTCTCTTGCCCTCTCTCTCACACATTCTGGAACTGGCTCGTCTTTCTGTTCGCACTCGTCCTGCTGAAACTTTTACTTTCTTATGTAGCGCCCTGCCCATCAGTGGCGGTACCACTTTTCTTGGGGTGAAACGAATAAAAAAAATTCAGAAGTTGGCAACACACGGTGTCTTGTGAAGTAAGTGCTGTGAGCAGTTTGTTCCTCAAGTGGCAGTGATTTCAGATTTTTGTTGCCTCCCATCTCTTTCCCATCTCTACCTATTAACTCGTAGTTGTTGGTAACGCATTCGGCTAAAGTATTCCCCTCGCCAGTCTCAAGAACTGTTTACTACATTAAAAGGATCTGAAAATTTTATAAGTTGATAGACGCTCTTTGAAAATAGTAAACCGTGCGACTTGAAATTGGAGCAATGTTCTGGGAAATTATTGCAGCGAGCAAAATTAGATTTCCCTCTCTAACTGCTAATGCATCAAGATAAACGAAGAAAGTTGTTGTATATATATATATATATATATATATATATATATATATATGTGTGTGTGTGTGTGTGTGTGTGTGTGTGTGTGTGTGTGTATTAAATAAAATAAAGACAAGAGGAAAACTGTATTTAACTTGCCTACGCGTTTCGTCCTGTGATAGACATTATCAAGGCAAAAACACGAAATGAGCTTTATTCCAAGTTACATATCTATAAACAAATAGTGTTGGCAACTCTAATATATATATTTGTATATATACTATACAAATATATATATTTGTAAATTCAAATAAAATTTAGAGGGGAAATAGCCATTTTTAACATGTCGTTTTTAGACATGCATTGTCAACCCCATTTAAACAAAGAATGTGGAAATCTACATAAGTATATGTCGTCATAGAAATAAATATAAATTGCAATAATTATCTTATTCTTCCATTTAGTCACAATAAGTTATTTTTAATTTGACTAAAGCAGTTAGCTTTCCTCCCTACCTACCACTACGAACCCAGTGGTCAAGGCACATACCTCCCACTACCATCGAAGAAATTACTACTAATATTCCGCTAGCTTAACCCTATAAAGCTAATATCCCGCAACCTTTTCTTTTACTAGAACAAGCCTCTGTCATTATAATTTTTTCTCTGTCTTTGTTTAAATGAGTTTGACAAAGCCTGTCTAAAAATGAAATGTTGAAAATGGCTCTTTCCCCTCTAAGTTTTATCTGAATTTACAGATAAATAAATATATCCGCTCTGTAAGTTAAATTAATTTACATTGAGCTCTCTATTAGATCAGTTTTAATATTTTAACGATATTAATAGGATCCACCTGGATTATTTACCAAACATATCCTGGACTTTTTACAGCCGTATATATATATATATATATATATATATATATATATATATATATATATATATATTCAGAAATTATAACATGAATATAATATATATTATTAGCTCTACTTTGTATTGAGCACTTTTTTTACTTATATAAGTATTGCGTGTGTATGGAACTGTGTGGTAGTTGTACGTATGTGTGATATGTGTTGTGACATATTCATACGTATCTTGTTCGAATTTTCCCACACATATTACAGCTTAATTTCTGAACTTACAATAAAATTAATTATTTGCTTGGTTAAACTTTAAAAACCTATTTTTTTATTTAACAAACAATTTTTTTTCCAAAGTATGAAAATTGCGATAGTTTAAGAGGGCGCATCAATATATTTAAAATCAGAAATCTTTTTTTCTCCCTATATTTTTACGCATTTTATTTATCGAGGTCACAACCGTCTTTTACTAGGTTTAATATGAATACGACTATTTCAGAATGTTACATTCACCCGAAATGCATTTGCTGTTGAATGTCATTTGCGCCAATGTAAGCCAAAATGATGGCAATTTTCGTCACTGGTAGAAATTCAATATTAGTTTAAACAACGATGCTAAATTTAGACGTGATTGCTGTGGTTCGAATTGCGACCGTATCAATTGCGACTATAATTACTGCTGTTGTACAAGTAATACTTGCTAGATTCACAGTTACAAAGGTTTTGGTTAATAGCAGCCGAAGGGTACATTAGGTAACAATATAAAGAGATTCTCGGGGCTACGAGATTTAAGCAGATGTATAATGAGAATTACAGGGAACCGTGAATGTAATTGGCATTAGGAAATATGTCGGCCATTTTGTTTTGTTTCATTTCGAAATTTGCCAGCGTTTGTCATTCTTGCTTTGGTATCTTTCATTTGATTGTTCTTTATTGCTATCTTACATCTTTTCGTTTGCTCTTTTTTCTCCTTTTCCTCATACGATTTTTCTTTCTTCCTTCCTGTTTGTTTGTTTGTTTTTTTATATCAGTTTTTGTTTGTTTCTATTTTTCGTTCGTTCGTCTTTTCGTTTTTTCTTTCGTTCGTTCATTTTTCCCATTGATTTTTTCTTTAAACTTTCTTTTTTTCATATTTCTTTCTTTCTGTTACATTTTCTTTCATTCTTTGCTTTAACGTCTATTTTCAATCGACATTACTTTCATTTTTAATTATTTTAGTTACTTTTCGGGAATATTTATGATTTTTCTTTTATTCTTTTTCACTTACTATTTATTTCGTATATGTCTTCATTTTCTAATCCTGTCTCTCCCGAGTCCTGAGTCCTGTGCATGACGGTAAACTGGATCCAGCAGCAAGGCCTTTGATGGGGAGGTTGTGAAGAGCATGGAACCACCTCTTGAATGCTGTTGTTCTCAGGTTCACCGTAACCCGGAGTAAGAGTACCTCTTAATGTCCCAAATATGGGCAAATAGTTAACCCTCAAACTAAGGTCTAAACACTATGAAAGTATAAAGATACACTTTTATAAAAAATATATACATAAACAGACTTTTATAGAAAAATATACATTTTCGAAGGGAAACATTACCAACAATACATTTTTGAAGAAACATTATTACCATAACACATTTTTGAAAGAAAACATTATTTTCAGCAAAACAAATGAATAAAGAATAAAAACAAAAAAATGTTCATCAAAATCTGAGTAAATAAACCTTTCCACTATAACCGAACATTAAAAAACAATAACTTAAAACGCCAACATTCTGGCATTAAATAACACAGAGGCTGATATGCCATTAAACAAAATCCAAATACTGTCTTTCTTTGTCCTTCTTTCAATTTTTATTTTATTTTTTATGTTTTGCCTAATATATATTTTTATGAACAATTCTTTCATTTTTCATACTGTTACGTATGTTTCTTAATATTTATTTCTTTTACATTCTTTCTTAGTTTTCATTTCTTTCTTTTTACTTCATTCTTTCATTCTTTTTTTCTTTCAGCTTCTTTCTTATCTTCTTATATTTTTCATACTCTCTTTGTCATTCTTAAATTTTTCTTTTTATTCCTCTTTCTTACTTTCTTTTTTTTTTGATACATTGTTTTTTTTTATTATTTTATTTTTATTTTCTATTATCATTTCTTTCATTTACATAATTTCAATGACTTTTTCCTTAATATTTTTTCTATTTAATTTTTTTTTTTTGAGCTTTTTGTATGTTCGGGTATCTCTTTTCTTTCATACATACATTTAATGGCATGCTTTTAAAGTTTTTATCGTATTTCTTTCTGTCGGTCGATCTATTTTTCTTTCTTTTTTCTTTTTTCATCGTCTTATCTTTTGATCTATTTTTCGATTTTATCTTTTCTTCCGTTTTTTGTTTACCTTTCATTATTTCAATTTTCTTTACCCTCAGATTTTTTTCTTTTTTTAACTTTTGTACTTTCCTTTGGTTTTAATTTTCTGCTTCAGCAATTCTGCTTTCTATATCACCCTCTTTAACGCTCTCATTTTCAGAGTTTCTTTCATATCTTTCTCATTCTTTTTTAAAAAATCGAAAATATTTTAAAAAACATATATTTTGATTTCTCACGATTTATTTTCTTTTGTTTCTTTTTTGCCCCCTTTTTTTTTATTGTGTTTTCGTTTTTTATTCCCTTTCTTTTTGCCATTGTCATTTTATAATAATTTCGTTTCGTTTTTTTTTAATTTCTTTCTTTGCCCTTTTATTTTGATAATATTTTTTTCTTTTTTCTTTTCTTTCTTTGTCCTTGTCTTTTTATAATATTTTCGTTTCTTTTTTCCTTTCTTTCTTTGCTCTTTCCTTTTAATAATATTTTCATTTTTTTCCTTTCTTTCTTTGTCGTTTCCTTTTTCTAATAGTTTCGTTTCTTTTTTTCCTTTCTTTCTTCACCCTTTTCTTTTAATAATGTCTTCGTTTCTCTTTTACTTTCTTTCTTTTCCTTTTTCTTTTAATAACAATTTCGTTTCATTTTGTTCTTTCTTTATTTGCTTTCTTTTTTATATTTTCGTTTTTTTTCCTTTTTTTCTTTGCCCTTGTCTTTTATATTTTGCTCTCTCTTTTTTTCCTTTCTTTTTTGCCCGTGTTTTTTTAATAATAATTTCCTTTCTTTTTTACTTTCTTTCTTTTCCCTTTCCTTTTTATTAAATTTTTGTTTTTTTTATTTCCTTTTTATTTTTGTCCTTATCTGTTTATTATATTTTCGTTTTTTTTTTTTTTACTTTCTTTCTTGGCCCCTGTCTAATAGCATTTTCGTTTAATTTTATTTATTTTTTTCTTTGATCGTTTTCTTTTATTATATGTTATTTCATCTCTTTTCCTTTCTTTCTTTGTCTTTTTCTTTTATTATATTCTCGTTTCATTTTACTTTTTCTTTCTTTTTTTTTTAAACTTATTCAGTGTATTGCATTTGTCTTTAAATTTTCTTTTGTTTTCCTTTATTGTTATTCTGTTAATATTTTATCTTATCGATTTCTCTTTCTACTTTCCTTCTTTCATATTACTTTGTCCTCTTTTCTTTTCTTTCATCCCATCCTATTATATTCTTCATTTTTCATCTTCTTTTTTTGGTTTTATTCATTCTATAGTATTTTACATTTTATTTTCTCATTTCTTTCTTTTCGAATTGTTCCTACCGTTTTCTTTTCTTCATTCACCTTCATTACATTATTTGTTATTTTATTTCATTCGTTCTTTCCTTGCTCTCTTTTCCTTTCGTTTGCTTTTTCTTTTGCCTTTACTTACCTTTTTTTGTTTTTGTTTTTTTTTTGTTATCTGATTTTTTGTTTTATTCCTTTTTAATCTTTGTTTTTTCATTTTCTGTTTCTTTCTTCTTTTTCTTTTATTTTTTGTTAAATTTTTCTTTTCAGTTCTTCTTTCTTTTAGATTCCTTCGTATTCTTCATTCTGTTATATGTTTATTTTCTTTGTCATTTAATTTCTGTCACTTCTTTCGTGTCGTTTCTTTCGATTTATTTCTTTCTTGCTTTCGTTTTATTCCTTCGGTTAGATTATCATTTTCATTTTATTTTCCTTTCTTTCTTTCTTTTTTTCTTTCTTTCTTTCTTTCTTTCTTTCTTTCTTTCTTTCTTAATTTTTTTGTTTTTAATCATTCTATTATATTTTTCTTATCAATTTTCCATTTTTTCTTTCATATTTCATCTCAATACTATTTTCTGCCATTGTAGTGTTTTCTTTCTTTCTTTCTTTCTTTCTTTCTTTCTTTCTTTAACTCTTTCCTTTCTAACGTTCTTCTGTCTTTACCTCGATTCGTCTATTTAAACGCCGCTAAAACAAGCCTAATTTTCAGATGGTCTGAACAGCGAAAAATGTCATCACCGAGGGGGAGATAATCACGTTAGCAAAGTTAAGTTGATCAAGAGTGCGGCTTAATTTAGAGGTAAAAGGGAAGGAAATTAAATCCCACTCCATTCCAACCACCGGGTGACGTTGGTATTATTGACCCCGCGTAAAGTTTGCCTCGTACAAAGATCAAACAGACTCTCCAAAATCGAACTGCCAAGAATGGAACAGCGATTGGAAAATAAATGTCAGAAATAATTCGACATCGCGTGACTTTAGAAACCGTGAAAATGGATGTTCGTTTTAGCCGGCCATTCACCCAAAAAGTGACTTGGACGGCCACATCCTGATGTCTTTATATGATGTGCATATATATATATATATATATATATATATATATATATATATATATATATATATATATATATATATATATATATATAGGTATATAAGAAACATTAAGGCAAACACGTCATTTTATGGTGAATCGGAAGTCTAAGCCTATTTCAGGCAAACCATTATCAGCTTCCGTCTTTACTTTACAAAGGATTTTACAGGATACTTCTTTGGATTCTTCTATACCCACACTGTATGCTGATATATATATATATATATATATATATATATATATATATATATATATATATACTCACAAAATTAATACGTTTCTTTACCAATGCGTTTTAGCCTTTGATGGACGTTATCAAATAACTTTAAAGATTTTATATTGCAACAAGTATTTATAAACAGAAATAAACATATCATAAAGATTTCTTTTTTTTAATTAATAATGCTGTGAATTTCAAAGCAAACTATGGAAGACCTTAATTGATGTAATAAACGTTTACCTAATAAACGAATGTGAATAATTTGTTATTGTTATTATTGTGGTTGATATTTTAATTTTCTTCTTTGTTTATATATATTTATTTATATACTTTTCATTTATTGAATTAATTATTACTTATTGTAATTTAATAAAAATATTTGGGCATTAATCTATTTTAATTAAGAGAAGGTTTGACCTAACCACATTCTTTTAATTTAAAACAAAATTATATTCAACTATGTTGTCTTAGGGAAAAGAGATTTAGTTGTAGCACCTGCTAGGGTCCCAGCTATGGGCAGATTCTTAACCCCAAAACTGGGTCCAAAACATTATGAAAGTATAATAAAGACTTTTATAGATATATATATACTTAAAAATAGACTTTTATAAAAAAAATATACATTTCTAAATGAAAAATACAATTTTTGAAAGAAAAACAATTGCCATAAAACATTTTTGAAAAAAAAATATTACCAGCACTACATTTTGTAATACAAAAATAGAAGACATTTTCAGTTTTCTACAATAAAATAAAGAAAAGAAAAACTTTTTCATCAAACTCTGACTAAATCAACATTCTCATTATAACCAAACATAAAAAAACCCCTTAAAACCTCACCTTTTTTGGCAATAAATAACCCACAGAGGTTGATATGCCGTTAAACAAAAATCAAACTCAAAATCAAACGCCTCATGGTTAATTTCTTTTACATAAATGTACCGTTTGCCTTTCAAGTTCCATTTACTCACGACGGATGGCTTCTCCGGCGTCCATGCGTCAGGCTTTATGTCACGTATCTTTTATTTTTTTAATCATTTTATCCCAAGCACAGCGGGATCGCTCCTAATTCGCAGGGGGTTACAGCGAGAGAAAAATGTGTACCGGGGTATTAAGTAAAGGATAAAAGATGAACGAGATTAAAAAAAACGAAAGATGGCATCTGACGTTCCATTTTAATTTTTGGGGATTAATCCGAAGACGAATTGGCATGGCGACGGAAGCATTCCAGAAGTTGAGTAAACTATTAAGAAACAGGACAATTTCGCTAGAAACAAAGAAGAGAGTACTGGTTTACTATGTGATGTCAGTTCTTCAATATGGCAGTGAATGCTGGACAATATCATCGAAGATGAAGAAAAAACTTGAAGCTACGGAAATGTGTTTCTACAAAAGAATGCTGCGAATATCATGGATTGAGCATGTGAGCAATGATGAGGTTTTGGAAAGGATGGAAACGAAAAGGAAATTCATACTGAGCATCAGGAAGAGACAACTAAAGTTCCTGGGACATGCAATGAGGAAGGAGGTCTTGGAGAATCTGATACTAACAGGCCAGATAGAGGGAAAAAAAGAAAAGGGAAATCAGCGGTTAACATATTTGAAGGAACTGATCAGTTGTATATCGGAAAGATGGTTGCGTGGTGTAACAGGAAAAAAGCGTGCAAAGAGCCACCATGGATAGAGAGATTTGGAAAGACATGATCGCCTGCGTCCTGAAAGAAAAGGGCACATAGAAGAAGAAGCTATCATAGAAGCAAGTAATCGGAAGGGATGGAAGTGCGAGAAAATATACTGTGATAGTAGAAGTGGCGGTTACATTTAAATATTTCAAGGAAAAAATGGTGAGTACATGTCTATAGTACTATGACTGGGATTCACTCACCTCCGCTTGCCTTTTGGAAGTCTAATTTAGAAAGGATGCCTGAAACCGGAAACGGGGTTACACTTTATATCACTCAGTTAAGCCTCTGTTCTAGGTGGGAAGTCGGATTTAGGCACTCCAGACGAGTCAAGTGGGGAGTTTGAAGATAATCTGTGTGCAAAGCATCCGACTTCGTTTGCTGTAGATGTGCGGACTTCGGATTGGTTGAATAGAGGAGGAGTTGAAGGTTTGCTGTTGTTCAACACCAATTTGCAGAGCCGCCTGTGATCTCTAGAACCGAACTTGCGAGATGCTATACGTTGTTTCATTCTATCAGCAAACAATAACTTTGCACAATTTAGGACAGGCTTGCATTCGTTACGATGAGAGAGAAAAAGATATTTATTATAGTCTGGGAGTGTCACATCGGTAAAGCCAGAAGTTATTCGTGTAAACAATTGCAGCCAAACAGGCAGGTAAGAACCAAAGAGGTGAACGAGATATAACTCAGAATTTTCTTGCTAGAATGAAAGTATCGATGCCGGAATTCACCCAGGCGGAGACCTCTGAGGCGCAGTCCTGAACAGACAGACTGAAAACTTTGTTGTAAGAAACGTCGTGATGGGTATCAAGGAAGGAGTCCCAATTCGTACGCTGATAACAAAAAGATATTCTGTTAATAGTAAGTTCCTAGATAGAGAGGAGAAGAAAGAGATGTTTACAGACACCGTAGCTTGATCACAGTTGCGAAGAGGGAAGAGCTGCATAGCATGACATGAGTCAGAAATCGAAGTAAATAAGAGATCTAGAAGTGAAGCGTGTTCTTCAGGGTTACTGTGGAAAAGCGTAGGGAAGTCTACTACGTGCATAAGAGATTGAGTGAGTAAGAATTTTAAGTTTAAACGCCAGCGAGATCGGTGACAGAGTACTTAAACCATATGACATGATGGGCATTAGAGTCACCTAACACAAATATATTTTCAAACGAATGTAGGGAAATAGCCTTTCTTATATTTTTAGAAATACTAAGCACTAGCACGCAATAGACACGACAGGAAGGGGAGCGATAGAAAAGAGAAGATATAGTGGACTGAGTTTAATAGAGAGATGAAGAGACTCATGCAAGAATAATCTGGAGATTTAATAGATCTTCCTAGCCACAGAGAGATGTTTGCAGACAGGCCATGCATGTCGACAGTAGAGTACTTCCTAAAGAGGTTAGGGTAACCAGGGATTGATTAATAAGAAGAAGAATTGCAGAGTTAATGTTAGTTTCACAGAAAGAGCGAGAGTGTGTGAGAGAGAGAATATTCAGGTAATTTTTCGATGAGAAAGTTAGTACGAATACAGCGGATGCTGGAGAAAAAATGTTGAAGGGTTTAGGTGTTTTTTGTTTGGTTAGTTTAGAAATATATATTTGATTGTTTATGGTCATATTTTCGGATTGGCCGTCAAACGCAATATGTGTGTGAAAGGGAGGTTTCGTAGACTGAAGTATAGTGTGGGCTCAGGGGTACGCACCGTTAGTACTTGCAGAGACACCCATCCATGCGTGGCATGACACTGTAAGAACCCCTATATCATTCAACTAATCAGAGCTGTCTCTCAAGAGTTTCGGGCTCTTAACTACTTGAAGGGAAATAACAACAAGAAAACCACCAACCCAGTACCCTCAGTATGAAGAGACGTTGCCACGATTCACACCCAAAAATCTCGTTAAACTACCATTAGTAAAGCCCGAGGAGACGAAAGGAACGGGGAACTCTTTCTTAAACAGTAACTAAGGGATGAGCCTCTACACTTGGTCAAGAGAATTGGGAAGAGCATGAACCGAGTGATAGGAGAGCTTATCTACTTCTACTGAATAAAAGGCTAAAAGAAAGCTACTAAATTTTAAGTTAGTATAAATCAGAAAACTAATTAATGATTCACAATTGATAAAAAAAACAACAGAGCGATACCTCTAAAACAAAAAAGAACTTTCGAAGTGCTCAATTTCGTTTCACTAACAATTAAGTAAATTTTTTTAAATCTTCGAAAAAATTAACTTATTTGGTAGTTGAATCGTCGACCAAAGATTATGACAGTACGAAATTTAACATTCGATAGTATTAAACTTGAGGTAATGGTGTGTTAATCCAAGAAAGAAGGACAGATAAAGTGTGGGACAGCAGAATAAACAAAAAGAAGTAATATAAAAATAAAAGGTTTCAAACGAGGAAGTTCTAGCAACATTTAACAAAAACCACAAAGAAGCGAGAAGTAAACTGATAACACTAGAAATCTCGAAATAAATAAGAAAAGAATGACAGTATAAAACTATTGGAAAATATATGAGAACATATATTGCTAGCAGTATAGCCCGGCGTTGCTCGGGTGTAACGAAAGCTTTAAAACTAATCCATGGTCCTGGAGCTCAGACTCTTTGGACGTTGGCACGAAAGATTAAAAGCAATGGTTGTTTTCAGTTAAAGCAAAACCGCAGACTGAAAGAAAAATCAATGGATGTAAGTCAAATTTTGATTTCCTGGTATTGATATCAAATAAGTTTGTTTTCGTCGTAAACTGAATTTTCAAGGCTAAATAAGTACTCTGAGTAAATGATATCATGGCTCAGAATAAGAACTACAATTATACATACTTAGAGCTAAACCCGAAGCAAAAACTAAAATAAAAGGGCTGAAAAAATTACAGACATACAGGCAGATAAACAGACACACACACAAATATCTTGCCTTATATATATATATATATATATATATATATATTATCGATTTTCTGCATTATTGTAAGAACTGCAACCTTGAAACGTTTGAATATCGTTTCTTATGTCTTTGTCTATGAGTGTATCAAATTTGATTAAAATCGGACCACACCTTCTATAACCTGATTTTTTTCGATTATCGATTTTCGATTTTTATTGGTGGTACCTTAACACAAAACCTAGCTAAGAACACTCGCAGCTGTGTAAATTTTCAAGAAAATCTGTTCAGCCGATTCGGAGTCTATAAATAACTGACACACAAACAGACACACATACACATACATACACACACAGACAAATTTCCATTTATAAATAAGTTTAGAATAGATTTAGAAATGAAAAAATAGATGGGGATATATATTTAAATGTAAACTCATCATCAGTGATATGCTAACGACCATCACCGAGTATATACAGGCTCTCGACAAGAAAGGCGAAGCCCGAACCGTTGCCTTGGATATCTCCAAAGCGTTCGACAGAGTCTGGCATGCTGGCCTTCTACGCAAACTGTGGAGCTATGGTATAACGGGACATTTGTTTGACCTAATATAGTCATTCCTCTCTATCCGCACATTGAAGGTGGTATTAAACGGACATGTCTCCTAAAACTATCATACGAACGCGGGTGTCCCTCAAGGCTCTATCCTAGGTCCCACGCTCTTTCTGATCTACATTAATGATCTCCCCGATGCCATAAGATCCCAAGTAGGCATGTACGCCGATGACACCACAGTTTACTTTCGCCTCGATCAAAAATCTGGTGTGGGAGACAAATCGAACCTCGCTGCCGAGATTGAAAAAGACCTCCAATCCCTAATGGACTGGGGTAAGAAATAAAATTTTATTGCTTCCTAAACGAAGCTGCTATCAATGAACCATCATAGACAATCGCACCTACCTCCCATTATCATGGAACAGGCTTAAATAATACGGCTGAAAAAATACAGACATACAGGAAGACAAACAGACACACACACACAAACATCTTGCTTTTATAGATATATTATCGATTTTCTGCACTATTGTAAGAACTGCAACCTTGAAAGTTCTGAATATCGTTTCTTATGTCATTGTCTATGAGTGTATGAAATTTGATAAAAATCGGACCACTCCTTTTATAACCCGATTTTTTCGATTATCGATTTTCGATATTTATCGGGGTACCTCGACAGAAAACCTAGCTAAGAACACTCGCAGACGCTTATGTACAACTGTGTAAAATTTCAAGAAAATCGGTTCAGCCGTTTCGGAGTCTATAGGTAACGGATACACACACACATACACAGACACACACACACACACACACACACACACACAAAGTTCCATTTATTAATAAGTTTAGATTATCATGGTTTTTCAAACATTGACTATCCTGAAGGAATAAATATGCACGCTCATACGTGAGACTCTATTCCGATAAATTTGAAAACAGAGCCAAATAAAAATGTTGATAAACAAGAAAAGAATAAAAGAATCAAATTAAAGGCCAATATATTAAAAAGAAAAAAACAACGTTTGAATAATAAAGAATCAGAAAAGAAATCGGCCGTACTGTAGTCGAACATAAAACAAAACAAACATTATGACTCATAAATAATTTTCCTACAATTTTGAAAGTTAGCTCCTTGCTCATAAAAAGAAAAATGTTACGCTTAAATAGATTAAAATTATTCATGCCGATATATAAGTAACTTAAGGGTATTGTATGTTCTTAATATAATAGTTTTTTCGTGAGACACTTAATAAATTAAACTTTCTACATAAGACTTATTTTCAAAAATAAAACCAAAGCAATCAATTGATACCACAACCTTCTTAAAAATACAATCAAAATATGTATTTTAATAGATGTCATAAATGCATAATAATATTACGAAAATAATAATTCAATAAACAAAAGATAAATAAAAATCAATATAAAAATAAATGGATAGTTAAATACAATAAAACATTAGTTTCAAAATCGCTCTATTTGAGCAATGAAAAAACAGATCCGTTCATAATGGGATCAGCATTCAATAAATTAGGTATTTGTGATGGGGACCGTTCAAGATGATTTGATTAGTGAGATCGGTTTGACGAAGCGGGAGGCTCGCTCCAAATGAACCTGCCTTGAAATACCTTAGTGATGATGAGGCATCACTCACCTGCCTGGTGATGCGAGGTGTTCTCTGGGTAGGCAAAAACTTTTTTTCAGCGGGTTAGGAACACCTCTGAACTGCGTCCGCTGCGATGAGTCTAATTCATTTCCATTGCAAGGTCGTAATTCCGTTGTGCAAGTTTATTTAAGACATCATGGTTCGCATGCTACACGAAAAGTTTTTTGTCCTTGAATCCAATTCTGTTTGTAGCAATGTGACAGCATCGTTAATTAATGCTTAGCATTGCGTGTTTTTGTGCTTGTTACGTGTTATGCCAGTCGTGATATGGATGATGCAAAAGAAAAGAAATTATGTAAAAACGAGAAATTAACCTCTTTCAACTGATCTTATTCTTTTAACGTCAGATATTGTGCGTATCTTTCAAGTGAAATGTGTTGACATAAAGTAACGTTTTGACTCTGGTTTGGCATCAAGATATTGGGAACCCTGTATTAAAATGGGTAGTTTAAGTTTTTTCTTCTAGTTTTTACGCCAAGTTAGCTTAGCTAGGGGATGTATACTCAGTGGCCCTTTTAATTTTGACCCCATTTTCTTCAGTTTAATTTCCATCCCTTCTCCCGTTAGTTAAATTGCCTGAAAACACCAGAAGGTAGAAACCGCGGTTGCGTAATAACACGTTTACAAATGAAATATTTCGGCAGCAATCCATCTTTTAGGCAGGTTTTCTCAATAAGATCGGCAAGGCAGCGTGGTTAAGTTTTCTCTACAACTCTAATGGGATCTTATAATTCCTTCCTCCCAATATAGATATTCTGGGAACTTACCCACCCCAATTTGCCTGTTGTTTTGACGGAACTTGCATATATATATATATATATTCACGCCAAGGATCTAACATTGCCTGATGACCATGTAAAAACTCGCAATATAGAAATATCCGTGTCGCAATGTAAACTATAATAATTTAATGCATTTTGTTTTTCTATACAATAAAAACGTCACAGTTAATTATTTAAAAGTTAGGAGCAGGAATATTTAAAGGCTTCTATCTTCCCTTATTTTATTCATCCTTTTATTCCTGTGTAAATTGTTCCCCTTCCCTCCTCCCCCGCGATCAAAACGGAATAGTCCAATAATTAAAAGTTAGAAGCAGGAATATTTAAACACTTCTATCATCCCTTATTTTATTCATTCTTTTATTTCTGTGTATTTTGTTTTTTCTCCCCGCCACTCGCTATCAAAACGAAGTCCATTATTTATAAGGTATTGGCAACAAATAGGTTAAACACTTTCATCTTTTCTTAGTAAACAAATCTCAGTTTTACCAAAAACATCCAGCAAACAATGTTATTTTATATATGGTAACTAGATTTTTGTCGATTGCCTTATTTGGTTTTCCTGTTCTGATGCTTGGATTAGCTTAATATAATTCTTTTTTTTTTCTCTCGGTGAAACTAAGTAGTGTATTCTTCCTACTTTCCACCTGATCAAAACGGAATAATTTATGCATTATAAGCAGGGTATCAATTGGAGAGTTATCAGGTAAATATGGAGAATAATGCAAATTTCATAATTGAGGCTTATGCAGCTTTTAAGCAGTTGATTGAGAAAAAAATGATCTGAAAATAAGAAGCGTCAAGAATAAGTCAAGTTTTTTTTTGTATATTAAGCTGGTAACATTATTAGACAACCGGATCAATAACTAACCAAAAATGCGTCATTTCATGTGTGACCATCTAATATATACCTGCGTCATAATTAGTAATTTTAGAGATATTTTTATTTGAGATGATACCCATAATAGTCTTGGACGCAGTTGTAGTTATTTGTTCAGATTAGATTAATTGTTTTGAAAAGTATGTATTAAGGCATTAGTAGACAGTCATTTATATCTACTTTCTACTTTTTTATTGTCATTGTCATTTTTCTTTTGTCATTACTAGTGTCATTATTTTATTATGCGATGTGCGTTGTGGTGCAGTGTATATCATCTCAGAACGAGAAATCGGGCAATCGAGTTCGAATTCCGCTTGAATTCCTCGCATTCACTTACGCGCAAATACCATTGGGAAAGATATTAATCCGTCTCTTCCCTCCAGTTATGGGTTAAATAACAGGACACATTGGGTTCTATAGCCTTGGCTGGCAACCAGTTTATAGCAGAAATTAATAGCAACCTACTGCGGGATGATCACCCAACCGTGTATCACATATGGATCTCGACTGACTGACTGATCTTATTTTAGTTGTATATTTTTATGCCTTTATCTTTATGATGAAAAATAATGAGTATATATATATATATATATATATATATATATATATATATATATATATATTATAGTTTAGAACATGTACAAATTATTATCTACTACAAGTATACATTTTTGTATCCCCTTTTTAGCGCATCCTCTTCTACTCCCCCACCCTATATACATTCCTTATTTTTTCTCTTTGTTAAACCAAAAGGACCGGCGATAAAGGCTGTAAAGTACCATACCTTATCTTCTACTGTTAAATCCGATGAGCTTAGATCACTGGTGCCGCCTAAGCACGAATTTACACGAGATACTAGATTAGCAACTAGGTCCCACCCTTTCACAGTTAAACAAATAAGATGTAACCGTAATTTCTACTCCAACAGCTTCTTTTCTCGCGCTTCCCGCCTGTGGAACTCCCTTCCACAAGTCTGCTTTCCCGACAGTTACAATCTCCAGGTGTTTAAATGTAGGGTCAATAGACACCTCCTATCACACTAACTCCCAACTATTCTCAGAACACTCTCATCTACCCAGCCCTCATTCTCTGTATCCTTACCCGCCTATCACCCACCCTCTGACATTTTCTATATTTAATCATCCTTTCTCCACTCTGTATAGCCCTTTGCGCAGTAGTGGCAGTGACATACCTTGCTCGGGGTGAAACGCTTATAAAAAAAAAATCTGTCTATTAAATTTTCATCACATCCATTAATCACCGCTATCCTCTATCTCTTTCCTTTTTTCGTTCAAATTCTAACTTACAACTTACAACATTAATTTCCCATTTTCTACCCCCACCTACATCTCACACATAATTCGCCAATATAAGATAAGGAATTTTCCATTTTCTTTTCACACTACCCGATGAGACATTGTCCTTTCAATGTTGAACCAAAATGTACACTTTGTAGTAGATGATAATTTGTACATGTTCTAAACTATAATTTATAATAAATATTCATAGCTCTATTATATATTGAGCACTGTCTTAAATGAATGTTTTGAACTTTGTTCCTTATTCATTTGAATACACTCTCACATCCTGATTGAGCACACTGGAAGAATGGTAGACTTTGAAAAACAGTAGCTACTCTAGCATTTGCGCATCGTTTATTCAGCAATGAATTAGAACACTCTCAGCCATTGGGCGTATATAATGATAATATACACGCTAAAAAGTCTGCCGCCTTCTACCGAGCGCCCATAGTTCAGAGGTAGAATCGCCGACTGACGCCAATTCGGTCGGGTTTCAATCCTGAGTAAAAAGCAGTCGGATTTCTAACTGTACTGATGAGCTGTGATACAGCAAAACAGATCTATCTGCAGATGACTATATATATGTATATGTCTTTTTTTTTTTAATTTTTGGACTTGAATAATTGTTATTACAAGCGATATTACAATGACTGACATAATCATCAATACGTTAGCAAAAGTCAAAATACCATCATAGAATTCTAAGCAATTTACATAAATCAGTTATGATTAGATTATATACCAACTCCAGCGATAAGGAAATATTCGATAATAATAATAAAATCAAATATACAAAATCTTTATAACTAAGCAACCATAATGTAAATTTAGAACCTTCTGAGAAAAAATATATGTAAAAATAAGCAGAAACATCGCATTACCGCAAGTGTAACATTGTATAGTTTAATCCATCTTTTAATCGTAATGTTCAAATGAATACCGAAGGAATTTTTCTAAAACTAATTCATAAGTACCTTAAGCTTTCACCAACACTAAAAATGTTTTTTTAACAAAAATAATGTTGTGATCACTTATAGATGTGTTAGTAACACCGATAAATCTATATCCCAAGGTAACAATATTGTATGGAACAATTACATGTCCAAACTACACAACAGAAATAACTTTTTAAAAAATAAATGAACCTGCCGAAAAAATAAGATCTACTCCTTAAACTGCCAATGTAATTTTTTTTTAGTTTGATTTCACTGTAAATACCTGCAATTTCATTCCTACCATCATCGAATAAATTTATGCAATATAAAATACAAAACCAGCACCCCTCTTTCTAAATATATCCTGAAATTAAAGAATGATAATATATCTTTTATCACCTGAGACATCGTAGCAAAAGCCAAATCTTATAGCAGAAATGGAAATAGATGTAATGTATGCCTTAATTCTCTTTCAACAATTAGATAACCTTAACTTATTAAACAAGAAAAAGGATTTGATGATTACATGTAGGCATAAAAATAAATATCTATTTAAATAGGTTAGTCTAGATTCATTTTTATGATTATCTTTTATAGAGTTTCAATTTTAAAATAATTATATTTTGTTAAATAATACATAATGTCCTTTCACGCTTAATATTGATAAAAAAAATTCATAACTCTAAAATATATATATATGCAAATAATCTGTACCCACAGAATAAGTTAATAACGTTAAACAAAATAGACGTCATAATTATCCCGAGGAACATTTCGGCGAACACTTGTCAAGCGGTACGTTGGCTTTATTACAAAGGGGTCAAAAATAGAGGACAGAATACCAATGGAAAAACTTACAATACTGGGAGAATTCCATCTTCTCTTTTTTAATCGAATTGGGAGAAATACCAAGAGGAAAAGTGTTAAGAGAGACAAAAATAGAAGCAAGTGGAAGACATGGTCCATAGAGAAGAAAAATATGGATGTCGCTTCTCTAGGTGAACTGATGACGAATTAACAAAGGTGAAAAGTCAATCAAGCTTCAGATAAGAATACTAAAACCCGGGTTCTTGCTGTGGATGTCTCAAAAGCGCTTGACAGGGTTCGACATATCGGTCTAAGTTAAAAGTTTATTGTATTTCTGGACGAACTTTTTTTTTATCTGATTTATTGTTTCTTATCAAATTACAAAATGAAATTCACTCTTAACGGCCACTCTTCTCGATCATTTTAAATGAACACAGGAATCCACTGACTTTAAGTGGCAAGATCACATTGAATCAAATGCAACATCTGTTGTTAGGAAAGTTTGTTCACTGTCTCGTGCTAGACATTTTTCGCGCCTGAATAGGGCTTATATATTAATGAGTCTACCATTTGTCCATGCTTTGAATATTGCTGCCACACAGTGATCTGGTAACCGTTCTATATGTTTAGATGTTCTTAATGAAATCCAAAGAAAAATCTGGAATGTTATTGGCTTCATTCATTTTCCCACCGTAGTAATTTAAATTTAATGTGGGTTTTTCTATAAGAATTTTCCTGTAGTGTTTGCGATGAACTTTCTTCTATGGTTCTTAGACATTGTGAATTTAAGCGAAGTACTAGATTGGCAGCAAGGTCTCATCATTTTACAGTTGAAATAGCTAGATGTGACAGGAATTTCTGTCTTTGTCTATATTTCTGAGATGAGGTTAGGGTTTACAGTATTTGCTTTAGCCACACTTCGCAGGTACCTCTCCCGAGTAAGACTCCCAACAGAGGAGGGCATGAATAAGGACTGTGTATACGCCATTTCATGTAGATGTGGAAAGAAATATAAAGGAGAAGCAGGCAGCCCCTTAAGGTAAGGCTACAAGAACATCACAAGGCCGTAACATGAGGAGAGATAGAAAAATCAGCCGAAAGGCCGTACAAATGGCCACAAAGATGAGAACAATAGTCCGAATAATGTAAATATTATTTATTTATTTATTTATTTATATATTTAATTTATTTATAAATTCATTTGATGCGCATTTTATTGTGCAATATTAACAAAAGAATCATTCTATTTTCATTTACAATTATTCACTTGGCAATAAACACTAAAAAATAGAATGAAATTAATAATTTTTTAAAGCACTGGGATGGCCTAATAATTATGGCCGATAGTATATATGTATATATATATGTAACAGTGATGATCCACGTATACTGTCTTAATATGTATAGAAAAGAATATTAAAAAGTTTTGAATTTAAAAATGTATTTTTGGACAGTATTTGTTTATTTTTATTATTCTATTTTACATGTCAGACCGCCCTCGGTCCTTCATCAGAAACAAGTGATTTTTAAATTTGAATTAGAAACGTATTTCGCGAGAGCGTCTGTGAATTTTCTGTTTACAACACATGATGCGTTTGTTTACATCACGTGACGCGTCTGTGGAGAGAGTTTGTTTGCGATGAACTTTCTTCTATGGTTCTTAGACATTGTGAATTTAAGCGAAGTACTAGATTGGCAGCAAGGTCTCATCATTTTACAGTTGAAATAGCTAGATGTGACAGGAATTTCTGTCTTTGTCTATATTTCTGAGATGAGGTTAGGGTTTACAGTATTTACTTTAGCCACACTTCGCAGGTACCTCTCCCGAGTAAGACTCCCAACAGAGGAGGACATGAATAAGGACTGTGTATACGCCATTTCATGTAGATGTGGAAAGAAATATAAAGGAGAAGCAGGCAGCCCCTTAAGGTAAGGCTACAAGAACATCACAAGGCCGTAACATGAGGAGAGATAGAAAAATCAGCCGAAAGGCCGTACAAATGGCCACAAAGATGAGAACAATAGTCCGAATAATGTAAATACAGGAATTTCTATGGTTACAAATTCTTCTATTGCCCTTCTCACTTGTAGTACTCACTACCGGGTTCTTATTTCCAAGGAAATTTTAATCTTTAAAATTTTAACGCAATGCTAATCGTTACGTACTCAATTCTTAATCATTGAATTTTTTGTACTGTTCACTCCTTAATACTGTCCTTTGTCTTTTTGATACTTTTATCATTCAATAATGCTTTGTATCTTAGTGGTTTTATTGCCTTACTTGGAATGGAATGATTAAACATTCTATCTATCTATCTATCTATCTATCTATCTATCTATCTATCTATCTATCTATGTTACACTGTTCACATCTTTCTATATGTTCATATCCAACTCTCTCTCTGTCAGTCTGTCAGTCTGTTTCTTTCTCTCCGTCTGTCTATCTATCACACTCTCTCTCTCTCTCTATATATATATATATATATATATATATAGTTTGGCACCAAGATTTTTTTTCAGTAGTTTTACTGATAAAAGCAATTATCGTAAGGTGCTCCATATCGGGGTGGGAATAGAGCGTTGATAGTTTTAGTGCAAATAATTTGACAGTTTAACTGAGCAGGTTCATGCTGACTTCGAAGATTTTTGAAAACCTTGTTATGATGCCTTTACTCATTGGGACTGCTCAGTTAAAGTGACAAATTATTTGCACTAAATCCACACACACACACACACACACACACACACACACACACACACACACACACACATATATATATATATATATATATATATATATATAAATGAGATTATAACTCTACTTGTCTCAAAAAACCTTCCACGAATCTACGAAGAAGGGAAAAAACGGTTTTAAAAAAGAAAGAGCTAAGTACATGACTATCAGTCAAAAAAGTTCAGACCGAGTCAGCACGTAGCCCAAAAAAATAATCCCGACATGAGTAATCAACTAACAAAATTGCGCTCAATACTTAGGTAGAGCGGAATAAGTAAAGTATACCTAGTGAGCCAGACAAACCTAACTAGGTTTCACCTAAACGGATTGTCAGAACAAACGATATATAATTTTTTATATATCAAGAACAGTATAAGAGAAAATATGTATGACAAACTTGAAAAAAAAATTGGTGTAGGGCATTTCGTCCGCCGGGACTGTAATGGGCGTGGTTTGTTTAGGTTGATGCGACTACTCATGAGCACGAATCGGGGACGCCAGCCATGTTAAATTTAGAAAAAAAAGTTGTCTATGGATTTAGTGCATATAATCTAGCCAGTGTTATTCAGAATATTTTTCTTTTTGTTATTAAATATCCGACATTGATAACAGAAGATCTAAGGGGAATGGTAAAAAGTTGTAAGGAACAAGACGCACATTTAATATATATGAACTAGCGGTTGAAACACCTTTTAAACATTGTCTTATTAGGAAATTATTTTCTCTTTTAATAAGAGTTGCATTGATATATTCAAGATTTTTCTAACGTTAAAATTCTCAGCGAATTTTTTTTGAGTATCTGCATTTGCACCAACATAAACGAGCATAGTCCTAAAATAAATGAATTAGAGCGCTCTAGCTATTGGGCGCGTATAATGATATGCGCTTAAAAGTCTGCCTACTTCCACCGAACGCCCATAGCCCAGGGGTAGGGTCACCGACTGACGCCATTTGGGTCGGGTTTTAAAAAAAAAGAAAAAGCAATCGGGTCTAACCGTACTGATGAGCTGTGATACGGCGAAATGTCTGCGGATGACAATATATATATATACTAGCAGTATAGCCCGGCGTTCCTCTGGTGTAATAAAAGCTTTAAAACTAATCCATGGTCCTGGAGCTCAGGCTCTTTGAACGTTGGCACGAAAGACTAAAAAGCAATAGTTGTTTCCAGTTAAAGCGAAGCCGTAGACTGAAAGAAAAATGAATGAATATAAGCCAAATTTATATTTCCTGGTATCGATATCAAATAAGTTTTTTTCGTCGTAAACTGAATTTTGAAGGCTAAATAAGTCCTCTTAGTAAATGGTATTATGGCTGAGACTAAGAACTACAATTATACCTACTTAGAGCCAAAACCAAAGCAAAGACTAAAATAAAAGGGCTGAAAAAATACAGACATACAGGAAGATAAACAGACACACACACAAACACCTTGACTTATATATATATATTATCGATTTTCTGCACTATTGTAAGAACTGCAATCTTGAAACTTCCGAATATAGATTCTTATGACTTTGTCTATGAGTGTATCAAGATTGATAAAAATCGGACCACTCCTTCTATAACCCGATTTGTTCGATTATCGATGTTCGATATTTATAGGGGGTACCTCAACAAAAACCCTCGCTAAGAACGCTCGCAGACGCGTATAGTATAACTGTGTAAATTTATAAGAAAATCGGTTCAGCCGAGGTAACGGACACAAACACACACACACACACACACACACACACACACACACACACACACACACACACACACACAGACGAGATCCATTTATAAATAATTATATATATATATATATATATATATATATGCATTAGGAGCAATAGTTATTAGGCCGACCCAGTATTTTAGTAGATATTAAGTATTTCATAATATTTTTAGTACTTATTGCCAAGTGGATAATTCTAAATGAAAAAGAATGGTTCTTTTTTTATTATTACATTGCAAAGTTTTACAAGGCGATGAAGCAAAGATGAAACTCGTCCGAATGGCCCTAAATTTTCATCATTTTTTAATGATGAAACTGCAATATAGGTAATAGTTAAATATTTATAAATTCATTTGATGCGCATTTTATTGTGCAATATTAACAAAAGAATCATTCTATTTTCATTTACAATTATTCACTTGGCAATAAACACTAAAAAATAGAATGAAATTAATCATTTTTTAAAGCACTGAGATGGCCTAATAATTATGGCCGATAGTATATATGCATATATATATGTAACAGTGATGATCCACGTATACTGTCTTAATATGTATAGAAAAGAATATTAAAAAGTTTTGAATTTAAAAATGTATTTTTGGACAGTATTTGTTTATTTTTATTATTCTATTTTACATGTCAGACCGCCCTCGGTCCTTCATCAGAAACAAGTGATTTTTAAATTTGAATTAGAAACGTATTTCGCGAGAGCGTCTGTGAATTTTCTGTTTACAACACATGATGCGTTTGTTTACATCACGTGACGCGTCTGTGGAGAGAGTTTGTTTTACACCAAGTTACGCTGAAAGCGACAGATTTTATTTAAAAAAATATATTAGTAAACGTAAATCTATCTTTAATAATACTTATAAATTTGTTTTAGATAAAACAATTTTTTGGAATATCTGAAAAAATGATAGCTATTGAAATATTTTAAAGATTCAAATCACCTAAGTCCCTATTTAACCCTAGCTTGTGTGTATTTAATTTTAAAATCCAGTATTCTTCTTTCTTTCTGCGCGTGTGTGTAGAACTAAAATTGGAGTCTATTAGTAAACATTTGCAATTTTCTAAAGTATGACCAGGTTGATTGAAATGGGCCACTATTGGGGAGCATAGATTATTCTGGCGTATACTAAGTTTGTGATTATTGAAGCGAAATCTAAAGCTATTACCATATTCGCCAATATATCCACTATTGGGACAAATTGAACAGAAGAGAAAATATATAATGTTTTCGCTGTCACAAGTGAGGCTTGGTGGGTGTCATTTGATTTGGGTGTTGGGTACAGAGAATGTTGTGTCGGTTACCAAAGGTTTACAAATTAAACAGCGTGGTTTCTGACATTTCATATTCCCTGATACGTTTGTATTATTTAGATATTTGTTAAAAGTAAGGATAGTTGATAGGTTGGGTGTTTGTTTCATTGTATTTATGGGTGGTTTATCGAAAATGTCTTTGATTTTGTTGTTTGATTGGAGGTTCTTGCAATCATTTCTTAAATTTTTGATAAGTGCGTGGAAATGTTGGTTGTGGTTAAAGACCATGGGAATTCGGTTGTTGTTTTCTCTTTTCTTGTATGTGAGAAGTGTGTTACGATTTATGTGGATGGTTTTATTTAGTGCTTCATTTATGATTTTTATTGGGTATTTACATTTTAGAAATTGCTTTGTTAGGTTGTTAATGTTGTTTAGAAAATCTGGATTGTCTGAGCATATGCGTTTGATTCTTAGAAATGAGCTGTATACGATAGATTTTTTTTTAATTTAAGGGGCTGACAGCTGTTAAAGTGTAGGAATTTATGTTGGTTTGTGGGTTTGTTGTATAGACTGGTGGGAAGTGTATGTTTGTTTAATTTTATCATGACGTCTAAGAAAGGGACGGATGTGTATGAGTACTCCATGGTAAATTTAATTGTATTGTGGAAGTTGTTGCAGAAAATAAAAACGATTTTAATTTTTCTGATCCATGAGTCCATAATAAGAAAATGTCATCAGTGTATCTAAAATAATGTGATGGTTTGTATTGTTAATTGTCTAGTATCTTTTTTTCTAGAATGTGCATAAAGATATTGGCATAACTAGGTGCCATTTTCGTGTCCATTGCTGTGCCACTAATCTGTAAATAGTGTTTGTTGTTGAATTTAAAATTATTATGTGTTAATATGAAATTTATTAATTGGCATTTATCTGTGATTTGGTTGTTAGGTAGTTTGCTTTTAAGGAACTCATGGCAAGCTGATACTCCTTCAACATGTGGAATGTTCGTCTACAGAGATGTAACATGCATCGTTACTAGGATATTATCATCGTGGACTAAATTAATGTTTTGTAATTTGTTGGGAAAGTCAGTAGTGTCTCTAATATAACTAGGTATGTCAGGCAATAAAGGTTTTAGAATATTGTCTATGTATCAAGATATAAGTTCTGTGAGGGTACCAATGCCTGATATTATGGGTCTGCCAGGTGGTATGATTTTAAGTGCTTTTGAAATTTTATAGATCTCTTCATTATTTGATTGTTTAGTATGATGTAGGTTGGATGAAGAGGTGTTAGGGTGTTTTTCTGAAATGATTTTGGGGAGTTTATGTAGTTTTGGGATAGTGTAGAATGTTGCTGTTTTGGGGTTCTCTGGAATAAGAGATTTTATTTTACTTTTTATGTTGTGATTCAGGTTCTGAATGAGAAATGATAATTTTTTTGTTTTTTTAAGAAGTTATCCATGTGTTGCCTGGCTTTGTTTGCATATTGATCCAAGCGTTGGTTACGTCCGCTTGGTTGAGTCCATAGGGTATTATTTTTCGTAAGAGGAAATTTGGAGTGTGATTGTTTATCGCTGTTGTCAGTAGAAGTGGATCTGTTGCATGAGAAATATTCTTTTAGTCTCAGTCTACGAAGGTATTTTTCCATATCGTAGCAATAGAGGGTTTAGTGGCTGTGAGGGACACAACATTCTCTGTACCCAACACCCAAATCAAATGACACCCACCAAGCCTCACTTGTGACAGCGAAAACATTATATATTTTCTCTTCTGTTCAATTTGTCCCAATAGTGGATATATTGGCGAATATGGTAATAGCTTTAGATTTCGCTTCAATAATCACAAACTTAGTATACGCCAGAATAACCTATGCTCCCCAATAGCGGCCCATTTCAATCAACCTGGTCATACTTTAGAAAATTGCAAATGTTTACTAATAGACTCCAACTTTAGTTCTACACACACGCGCAGAAAGAAAGAAAAATACTGGATTTTAAAATAAATACACACAAGCTAGTGTTAAATAGGGACTTAGGTGTTTTGAATCTTTAAAATATTTCAATAGCTAACATTTTTTCAGATATTCCAAAAAATTGTTTTATCTAAAACAAATTTATAAGTATTATTAAAGATAGATTTACGTTTACTAATATATTTTTTTAAATAAAATCTGTTGCTTTCAGCGTAACTTGGTGTAAAACAAACTCTCTCCACAGACGCGTCACGTGATGTAAACAAACGCGCCATGTGTTGTAAACAGAAAATTCACAGACGCTCTCGCGAAATACGTTTCTAATTCAAATTTAAAAATCACTTGTTTCTGATAAAGGACCAAGGGCGGTCTAAAATATAAAATAGAATAGTAAAAATAAACAAATACTGACCAAAAATACATTTTTAAATTCAAAACTTTTTAATATTCTTTCTTATATATATATATATATATATATATATATATATTGTTCAACTCCAAATGAGAAGAAAACAACTCATTATAAAGCAATTAAG
>JBBBDQ010000731.1:2512500-2625000 GCA_037127315.1 Ascarosepion bandense
TCTGCAGTAGACTTGTTGCAATCCAATGCTATAGAACCCAATCCGCACTGCTATTTAATCCATAGCTGGAGGGAGAAAAGACGGATTATTACCTTTCCAAAGCGTATTTGCGCGTAAGCGAATGCAATTTGAACTCGGCTCTTCGATTTCTGGTTTCGAGCCTATATCAAATGCACCACAGCGCGCATCCGAATGTCTAATTGTAAGAATAATATTAACTGTCTTCTTATGCAGACAAACATAGCAGTCATTGACTATGCAGCCAGTACTACTGTCGGTTGAAATTTATAGAATCGTTCCCTTAAAATAACTTTTCAGAAATATACACTACCGGCTATAATGATTAGGCTACCCCAGTGTTTTAAAACAAATGATGTATTTCATTTTACTTTTCGTATGTGTTGCCACGTGTATATTTCTGAAAAGTTATTTTAAGGAAACGATTCTATAAATTTCAACCGACAGCAGTACTGGCTGTTTAGTCAATGACTGCTATGTTTGTCTGCATAAGAAGACAGTTAATATTATTTTTACCATTAGTCGTTATGATGTGCGCTCTGGTGCATTTGATATAGGCTCGAAACCAGAAATCGAAAAGCCGAGTTCAAATTGTATTCGCTTTCGCGCAAATCCTCTTTGGAAAAGTATTAATCCATCTTTTCTCCCTCCAGATATGGGTTAAATAGCAGGGCGGATTGGGTTCTATAGCATTGGATTGCAACAAGTCTACTGCAGAAATTAATGGCAATATACTGCGAAAAAATCTTCTGCGCACTCAGTCTTTTTTTTTTCAAGACATGATCACCCAAGCGTGTATCACTTACTGCATATAACTGACCATTTGCTAGTAACTTTTTTAAAATAAAAATATTACTCAGGTTAATAATTCTACAATAAATCATTTGTTTTAATGTTTCAAAAAACTCTCCGAATTTTGCAAATACAATAAATATTTACTCTGCCATATATTTGCATATTCAATCATGGGTTATTGTCTTTAAACTTTTTATCTCATCTTCTGTTTTGAAATTAAATCAAGTATTTATATTATTGAAGCATTTATCAACCTTAAAACTTTAAACTAACTCTCGATGACTTTACCTATTATAAAAATAATCTCCCTAATAATAAGATTTCCTCTGACCAGAATTCTTGACAATTCTCAAGGTATTTTTACTTTCCTGCTTCTTTTTCTGATAGCTTACTTTATGCATCGGTTCTCCTCGGGACGTAGGCGATCATAGCTCTACAAAACTTCGTATTCTTTTTTTACGTTTCATTGTATCTTCTAAATCATTTCCACCATCCATTTACTTAATCTCGTTAACTATGATACGCCTCGTTACTCTCTTTCGTCTTGATTTCTTTTCTTAGATTTTCCAAGTCCTCCTTCCTACCTTCGTTACCCAGAAATTTCAACTGCCTCTTCCTGATATTAAGTATGATTTTTTGTTTCTATTTTCTCTAAAGTTTCGTCTTTCCACACATGTTCGGTCCATGATAGTCCCAGCATTCTTCTGTAGATTCTTACGGCCTATCACGTTGAATACAACGTTTCTCGCTCAAACACCGAAGTTAAGCAACGTTGAGCCTCGTCAATACTTAGATAGGCGACCGCTTGGGAATACCAGGTGCTGTAAACGTATAGTGACGGATGTGCGTTGTGGTGCAGTGGATATCGGCTCGGAAAGAGAAATCGGTGAGCCGAGTTCGAATTCCAGTTGAATACTCTGCATTCACTTAAGCACTGGTAACCTTGGCCAAGATATTAATCCGTCCATTCCCTCCAGTTATGGGTTAAATAACAGGGTAAGACTTAGCGACACTGCCCTTAAAACAAATTCAAATGAATCTTGATACTCGAAAAGAAAAATGTATTACTAGACACAAAACTTAAAAAACAACAATATATTGTTGAAAGAAAAAGGTATTATCAGCAACAAATAAATAAAAAATTTAGTTGGCAATAAATGACCTGCCGAGATTGTTGTGCCATAAAAACAAAACAACCAACCTTCTGTAGAAAGGCTTTTCTGCTAGTTCAAGCACCTTTATCTTAAGAGAAATTTCTTAGAATTTACTGCTTTATACAAGGGCAGATATCACGTAAAACTACAGTAGTCTTTATTTTGTATTTAACGATTTTTTTTTCATTTTCTAAATACTCTGCTTAGCTTTTAGAATGCATCTTTAGTCATCCCAATGCATTTTCTGATCTCAGTGTCGCACTTTCCAGATATATAATTTTATATTATTGTCTGGTTTCGGTATCGCCATTTGAAATTTCTATTCTGTGCTCATTCGTTTTTCTAAACCCTATGCATTTTGTTTTCTTGCACTTCATGTTTAGGACTTGTAGTGAACAAAACAAACTCATAATTTAAAACTCAAATCTGATTCATTGATTTTGTTAGAAAAAAAAAATGAGAGAGAAAGAAAGGCTATAATAACACGATCGCTTGAAGTTTGTCAAGGGACGTGTTAATTATGCTCGTATTTTCTCTACTGAGCCTGTCTTCTTGTTTCGTCCTTTTATTTCGTTTTCTGGGGCTCCAAACAGGCTATTTGGAGATTCACACCCGGATATAATTCTGGGCTTCCTATTGGGCGATAATCAAACTTCGCGTCGGCTCGCTAAAAGGGTCCGTAAAAGGAATTTGATATATATGTTTTTTTATAACTAAAGATTATTTGAATTTTTATTTATTTTTTGAGATATTTCCTAGTTTAATATTTGCCGAAAAACATTTCACATTGAGGTGTGAAATTTCGCGAGTTTTGTGTGCAAAGTTTTACATTCCAGAAATTTTTTTTTTCTAACAAAATCAATGAGTCAAATTTGAATTTTAAATTTTGAGTTTGTTGTGTTCACTACATACTCTCTTCTGATATACCTAGTTTAAATCAGTTGACATTCAAAATATATTTGTATCGATCATATTTTAAAATATTTATTGCAGTGGCGCGTGACGACGCAGTGCGGCAGAACAAAACTTAAAAGCGACACAAAAGATGAAAGCCGGTTTTGGTCCGGCAGGTGATTTTCGAAGTGCATGACCGAAAGTATGGCGCACACTGAACTCGCTACCCAATTGTAAGGATTCTAGCGAGACATGCTTGCTAACAATTATACCACGTCGCGTTAATCGAGGTCTTGGTCAGATCGTGAGGACAATCCGTTTTAATCGCATTGCATATCACGAGTTTGGCACCTTTACGTGGCGTAATTGTTCACCAGCTTGAATCATTAAAATTGAGTTCGATCCTCACTGGGCGCCACATATTTTAGTCCTTGTGCTACAGCTAAGCTGCACTTTGAAAATCACAACACACTAGACAATTCGTTTCTGTTTTGAAAGCATTCTTTTAAAAGAAAGGCTTTCGGCCATAACACATTGAATACACCGGTTCTCGCTCGATCACCGAAGTTAAGCAACGTTGAGCCTGGTCAGTACTTAGATGGGTGACTGCTTGGGAATACCAGGTGCTGTAAGCGTTTAATGACGGATGTGCGTTGTGGTGCAGTAGATATCGGCTCGGAAAGAGAAATCGGTGAGCCGAATTCGAATTCCAGTTGAATACCCTGCATTCACTTAAGCACTGGTACATTTGAGAAAGGTATTAATCCGTCCCTTTCCTCCAGTTATGGGTTAAATAACCAGGGTAAGACTTGGGGATCCTGTCCTTAAAACAAATCCGAATGAATCTTGATACTCGAAAAAAAAATGTATTACTAGACATAAAAACTTATATAAAAAGACAACAATAAATTGTTGAAAGAAAAAGGTATTACCAGCAATAAATAAATAAAATTTAGTTGGCAATAAATGACCCGCCGATGTTGATATACCATAGAAACAAAACAACCAACCAAAATTTAAAAGAAAGAATTTATTTTAATATCGTCAGTAAATTATACTGACTGGCCACATCCTAAATCTGAAGTGTATTTGCTACATCGGCTGTATATTCAATATAATTTCTTTTTATTTCTCTATTTCGTTTTACTATGTTTTCGTTTGTTCTTTCAATATCAAATATCCACCAACTCTTGTGTCTAATACCTTACGATATTACTACACCAACTCTCTTAGAATTGACCGATAGGCAAATCAATTCACTTCATTCGAGAGGTAAAGCCACGAGACCATAGGTCTCCACTTCTTTTTAGGTCGTCTATGCTGCCATTAAAAAGGTAATTTTAATATTTCATTTTTTATTTTTCCCTGAATAATGTGTTTATTAAAGGTAAATTTCGCATGATGAAATTAAATTGCATTGACTGGCAAAATCCTAAATTTGAAGTTTTTTAGCCTCTTCGGCTATACTTTCAGAAAAAAAAATGTTTTTTCTCTTTATTTATTTTTTCTAGGACCTTCTACAGAAGTTAGGAAAAGAAAGTGAAAAGAAAGGGTTGAGCATATGCCCCAAGAAAACTGAATGCATGGTCATTAGCAAAAAGAGGAGACCAATTCGCCAACTGCAAGGTAGGGAATCTAAAATAAAACAAGTAAAAACATTCAAATACTTGGGAAGTGTTTTGAGAGAGGATAGAAAATGCGACACGGAGATCCAAAGACGCATTGGTATAGCCAAAGACGCATTTCAGAAGCTAGACAGAGAATTGAATAACAGGAAAATCTTATTAGAAAGACAGAAAAGAGTGCTGGATTGTTACGTGATATCTGTCCTGTATGGAAGTGAATGCTAGACGATCTCATCGAAGATGAAGGAGAGGCAACGATGAGGTGTAGGAAAGGATGCAAACGAGAAGAAATGATGATAAATATCAGGAAGAGACAAATGAGGTTCCTGGGATATGTAAGGAGGAAGGAGGACCTGAAGAACTTGATACTCACAGGTCGGATATTTAAGAGAGAGGGAAAATCAGCCCGAGACGTGCTTGTTAGGCCTGAGCAAATGGAGGAGATACCAAGAGAGAAATTATTGAGAGCGACAAAAGACAGAGCCAAGTGAAAGTCCATGATCACTTACGCCCTGAAGGGACACGGCACATGAAGAAGAAGAAGAAGAAGAAGAAGAAGAAGAAGAAGAAGAAGATCTGTCACTAATATATTTCCATGGTTTTTTTATGAATTTATACAACTTTTTCAAAACGGTGATTCCCATAAATGCGTATAATCATTGTTCAGTCTGGCTTTTAATTACCTTACGTCAGCTTCAAAAAATAGAATCATACCATCCTCGTGCAGCAATTTATTTTACTGGCTTTCTGTGGTATAATGACACATTTCAAAATGCTTTTCCAATGAATTTATAGTTTTATTTTTAAGAATTTAATTAATATTCCTGGCAGTTTTAATACATTTTTTGTTCCATTAAATGAAATGATTCGAATTCTAACCTGGCGTATACTTCGAGGCATTTTTCGACATCTTACCGCTTTCTTGGAATTGCCGTCAAGATTTCTGCAAATTCCTTATTATGGTTTTGCACAGAAAAACTTTGATTCGTCCACGACTATTCGTAATATAAAATGCTTTTTAGCTATAACAAGCTGAAGGCAATTTCATTCTGATTTGATATTTAAACTTAATACGATTTTTTGGTAAAATAAAAAGCAAGTTTTTGCCAGTAATTATTTCATCCAAAACAATATTATTCCTGTGTTGCGGTAAAATCCAAATTGCTTGTGTTTAACGCTAATCGATATTTTTTAAAATGGTAAACAATGTACAACGTTGACTGATTACAGAAGCAATAGAGACATTAGGTAAATTTTGACACTTCTACGATTTCTCTAACATTGATAATGGATAAAGGATTAGACAGACAGATCAGTAGAGAGCGAGAGAGAGATGAAGAGACTAAGATATATATATATATATATATATATATTAATGCAGGTTTCATTGAATAATATAGACAAGTTCTGTCTATTAATTTTGTGTAGGATCCGTTCATAGCGTCTGATATACTTGATGGTGATATCGTTGAAAGACAAAAATATATATATATATATATATATATATATATATATATTCTAAATATATACTGTTAAATAGAAGAGACAAATGAATGTCTATTAGGTTTAATCATGAGCCGTTATAAACATCGTATTTTGGCTTTAATTTCAGGTGAAAATATAGACAGAATTTCTCCAACATTTGGATATTTTTTATTAAGTTGGTTCTAAGCTTTCAGCTCACATGAGCCATCTTCAGAGAGGTTACAGGGAAGTTAACATAAAAACATCCACCATCAAAAATGATTTTAACTTGTGTTCCCATAAAACTTTGCTAGGCAACGATAACAGTTACCAAATAGCAAACACAGTTCGTAAATTCGTAATGCGGTTCTATGACGTCACACCGCGTGAGAGCTCGAAATGTTAAAAGAACCATATATTTAAATGCAATGTGATGTGTTGTAACCAGATTTAAACGTGATTTTATTAAATGTGGGTTGTTTTGATTTAATGTAGATGGCCTCTAATATCGGAAGGGTCTTTTTACTTTGTGGATGAGTGAGTATTATTGTATTGTTGACTAAAATCTATCTGATACATGGCTAAGTTTTTCTAAGGAATGTTGTTTAATTGAACAGAAATGGAACAGGTATGTTTACCAAGAGCGTGCTTGTAGTAAAACCAATATATGTAGTGGGTTTATTATTAGTACCAGAGATACAATCTCTGAACGAGCATGTAAATTGATGCACTACACTGGTTTTCTGTATAGGATTTAGTTGTGTGGTTGTAGCGTTATTAGAGACAAACTTTTTATAATATAAATTGACGGACATTATTTTTATTTTATTAAGATACTCACTATATATGAGCAGGCTGAGATAAACAGAAGAAAATAAAAGGCTGAGATAGATAGATAGATAGATAGATAGATAGATAGATAGATAGATAGATAGATGAAAATATAAAATATTGCCAATGAGTGCTAAAGATTTTAAAAGCGGTCTATGTGAAATAACAGAACAAGAATTTTTTTCACAGTAGTTAATTAATAATCATAATTTATTCTAAAACGGACAGTTTTCATTACGTACCTGAAGACTTCCGTCTGCATTAATATTAGAGTTGTACAAAACGGTGGGTCAATGACGCGTATATATATATATATATATATATATATATATATAGAGAGAGAGAGAGAGAGAGAGAGAGAGAGGGGGGGGGATAGAGGTATTAACCAGAAGATAGATAGATAGATAGATAGATAGATAGATAGATATTAGGCATAATAAGTCAAATATTAAGCAGAATAAGATAGATAGATAGATAGATAGATAGATAGATAGATAGATAGATGCATACATACATACATATTAACTAGAATATATATATAGATATATAGATATATATGTTTGTATATATATATATATACATACATACATACATACACAGGTATTAAGTAGATAGATAGATAGATAGATAGATAGATAGATAGATAGATAGATAGATAGATAGATAGAATGTCCTTTTGTCATTAAAACATGTAATCTAATCTTTCATTCATTAAATTATATTTCATTTAACTCCAGATATACATGACTGTTTTTCGGGAGAAATTTGAAAAAGATTACACTCGAGCCTCACGGGCCTCCCTCCAGGCATTAGCTCACCATCTTATGGTGCCTGAAGCGTCTTCAAAGTATTTTTCACGGTATTGCCTTTCAACCCACTTTAAGTTGACCATTTATTAGTTCCATGACCCCACTGAAAAATACATACTATCAGACAGCATGTATGTGCAGCGTTGAGTCTCTCATCCAAAAATATTGGCCTTAAATTTTCGCCTTCGATGTCGATGAGTCTAATTTATCGCCGCCCGCTGGGTATTTATATATCCGTCTCTATCAAGCGTCTCTTTCACTAGTGTTGCGTGACAGGCACTGTTTTGCCGGTCAGGTTGGCCTGCTCTCGGCCGTTGGGAAGCCGACTGTTCGGTAAACATTGCACCTGGCCTCTACAACAGACAACAAGTGCAAGATTTACTTATGTCTATGTGTAGTAGGTGTTTCGCTCAACACATGCTACACAGAGAGATAAATATTAAGAGAGGCCGGTCGACAAATTGATTTAAACAGATGGGGAGATCGATATGAGAAAAAAAGAAAATACACATTAAGAGTTTCAGATAAATTAGTTTATGAATCGTTATTAGGCTATTTAAATATATCGATTTATAGATTGATACAGGCATACTTTGATCAAGTTATTTAAAATGGCGGTTACTGAGTAATATGAAGACTTAGTTATGAAATTACATACGAAATTATGATTGGTTACATCGGCGGATCGATAGAGAGGTGTATCGATTACTAAATAGTTAAGAAATGGCCGAGATAATCAAGAGGAAAGATAGATCTAAAATTAGAGTTTGATAGCATTAATTCCTATAAACAGATAGTCTGGTATCTGTGAGAAAGGGATATCTAGTAATAATAGCTAAATCCATTTTCAACTCGCTCTAATTCATACATGTTAATTTTTAAAAAGTCATGAAAAGGGAGATGGAGATAGATAGATAGATAGATAGATAGATAGATAGATAGATAGATAGATAGATATGAAAATATGAGATATACAGATCATTATATATATATATATATATATATATATATATATATATATACTGTCAATAACTCTTCTAAGATTTACAGAACATTGTTTTCATTATCTATCTATGTGTCTCACTTTTCATATCTCTGTCTCTCATTATCATGTCTATCTATCTATCTATCTATCTATCTATCTATCTATCTATCTCACATTTTCATATCTCTCATTCTTTTTTCATGTATATATATATATATATATATATATATATATATATATATTGTCAATGATTCTTCTAAGAGTTACCGAGCATTGTTTCATTATCTATCTATCTATCTATCTATCTATCTATCTATCTATCTATCTATCTCACTTTTTCACATCTCTCTCTCATTTTTTCATATCTATCTATTTCTCTATCTATCTAACATTTTAATATCTATCTCTGTCATTCATTTCATATCTATCTATCTATCTATCTATCTATCTATCTATCTCACATTTTCATATCTCTCATTCTTATTTTACAGATAGATAGATAGATAGATAGATAGATAGATAGATAGATAGATAGATAGATAGATAGATAATGAAAAGTATGTTCGGTAAAGCCTAGAAGACTTGTTGACAAAAAATACAGTTGCATGTGAATTTACTCAAACAAATCTCAAAAATTGAAACTGAGTTTTTGACAAATGAAGAATGTCTTTATTACTAAGATTCATAACGAAATGTTACTGCTGCGTGCTGTTTTCAATACAGTATAAATAACAGAATCAAAATTGATTTTCTTTGTTGGCTAATGTCAAAAGTGAATTGTTATACGCTTCTAGAAGCAGGAGTTTTTTGTGCTCAACAAGCTCGTTTGAAAAACAAACCGAAAGAGAAATGATTGTTATTTATATAGCAATAAAAATCAGATGTCTTTTAGCTTCACGTAGAGGGGACCAATGATTAATATTTAATGAAACGTTTATTAGATAAATAGTGATTCCCCTCACAGAATATGACAGAAAACTTTAGGAGAAAAATTCCCCTACCCCACAAACAACTGAATTCAACGGAGAAATAGATAAAAATGTATAACATTAATTTTTAATAGTTTAGACAAACAGATGTTTACGATAAAAACAAAATCATCAAAATGAGGTGTTGTAGTTTAAAGTTTGTTAAAATATTAATGTTTTGGAGAGAAATGAATCTTCTTCTAACCTGATGGAATAAAAGATGTCGAAATCCTTGCATCCTTGTGTCTTGACAAAAGTGAGTAGGTAGCAGGCCGATTTTCTGAGGCGTGTGCGTCTACTGATATTTTAGGTTGCTGAATTAATGTTTATTGGTTCCAAATCTTTCAGGATTTGAGAATTACATTAAAACAATCTGATTAGTTTATAATACGTCCTCTTCGATCACGTGGTATATTAAATGATACGTCTGCACAGAAAGGACTCAAGATAATGATTTTGTAATTTGTAACATGTTCTTTTGATACGTCTCATTTAGACTATCACTTTCATTCGGTCTGGTCTCATATTTATTCTCTGCATTGTAGTTTCCTTCTTGCAGACACGTCACAAACCTGTTCGCTAATCTATTTCTTATGCTCTTTCCAAGTCGAATTATCATAATTTGTATCGTGCTAAAAATATACGGTGAATGTTCCACTTAACTTTTATTTTGAAGAAACGCTAACTTGTAAAAAGAATGTTCCTGTTTTTTTTCTCTGGATACTACAGTTTTAACCTATTCAGATCAAAGGTTAGCCGTTATTCATCTTCCTTGTCATCATAATATTCACTTGCTACCATCGCATTCTTATCACTCACTTTAATGTATAAAATTCTACTTTGAGAGGCATGAGGATAATTCGAAGGAAACTTATAAAAATCAATGCATATAAAGTATGAACAGACTTGAATGGATAGATCAAAACAGACTGAGATCGATAGATAGATATGAACAGACTGAAATAGATATGAACAGACTGAAATAGATATGAACAGACTGAAATAAAAACTTGATTTTCTAAGCGCAGTTTAGATGAGGCACAAGGCCAAACGTATTGGTTACCCAGTGAGGATCGAACTCACTTGTAATGATTCTAGCGAGACAAACCTGATAACCATTACACCACACCGAAGAGCCCAAATACCGATATAGATCGCTAGATCCGAACAGATTGACGTAGATAGATAGATAGATAGATAGATAGATAGATAGATAGATAGATAGATCAGAACAAATTGAGGTTGATAGATAATGAACAGACTGAGATAGGTAACAAAGAAATAGATATTAAAAGAGAGAGAGAGAGAGAAAGAGAGAGAGAGAATGAATGAGTGAGTGAGAAAAAAATTAACAGACCGATAGCTGTCACTCGTATAACATCACATTCGTCATGAGCATTTAGCAATAAACCTCTAATTTGAATGGCTCAAGACTTATATTGGATTAATATTTTTATTAATTTTTTTTTTTTTAAAATTTTGTCCACTGTTTTAAATCAGCAAATATCTGGGTGCTTTTGTTGGATAATTCCAAATAAATGCGACCGAAATAATAGGTTTCCGCCCAAAGCTGGATTAGGTCAGCGCTTGCTGTGAAAATTATTTTAGGCGTACACACAGACGAGAAGCAACAATTTGTATTCTAAGGGAATGCCTGGAGAGAAAAGATCAATTCATGGTTTGGTAAGTTTTGTTTTTCTTAGTACGGGGTTATAAAATACATAACAATGCCAGCAAAATAATATCAAAATGTTAAAAGTGATATCATGGCTACGTCAAAGTTGAGAATAAGCAGTCCTATGTAGGCCAATGACGAGTTATATATATATATATATATATATATATATATATATATTAATCATATCACCCCGAGCAAGGCGGTAACGCCACTGATGTTCAGGAGGTAACATAAGAGTGAAGAGATTGGAAAAGAGAAAACCGGAAACCGCATCCTAAACAGGAAACAAGGGATGAGCTTCTTCACCTGTTCAGTAGATGTGGGTGGAGTGTAAACCGGGCGATAGTTTAGTGTATCTACTCCATTTATATATATATATATATATATAAATATATATATATATATATATATATATATAGGTTTCATTGAATAATCTAGACAAGTTCTGTCTACTTATTTTGTGTAAGATCCGTTCGTATGATCTGATTAACTTCATAGTGTTGTCATGGAAATATATCTATATCTATATATAGCCTAAATAAAATAAATTTCGACACCTCTACTAACATACTTCAATGCCTATAATCGACGGGAGAGGTCATAGTTATTATATTTACCCCCTACACCATAGTAGTAGCAGTTCCCAGACCAATCCCTCATGCCACTACAGACTCAACTAAACAAAAAAACCCATTACCACCATTCCTTCTCGACCTACAGCCATATGCGAAACAAAAAATAGACCTGTCTAATTTTCTCTGTATAACTCCACTCTCTTTTAATAATAATTTAAATGTTCTATGTTCACTGAACATTAAATGTTCATCCTTTGATAATAGCTTATGTAAGCCGAAAGCTCAGACCTGATAAAAATCAACAATTATTGCGATTTCTTGTCGTCTTTCCATGACAACACTATCAAGCTAATCATATCATACGAACGGATCTTACACAAAATAAATAGACAGAACTTGTCTATATTATTCAATGAAACCTGCATTAATGAAAAAATGCTGCCAAAATACACACAATTTAAACTACATGATCCAGCAGCCCAACAAACCATCACCACCCTGAAATATAAATGGAGCCTTGTGAAAAGGCAAATCGAAATAGCGAAAGAAAACCTCGACACACTATACAAGAGCAAACATGACCTCTACAACAAACTGAAAGATGTAACTACCCCAAACCAACTAGAAGATATTATGCTCAGACTGTCCAAAATCACCGAAAAGTCCGAAGTTCAACACCGTGCTAAAATTGTAAAAAAACTAAATTCACTATACAATGGCACGATCACTCTCCCAAATAAACTCGATAAATTCATCAACCTTTCCAGCCACGAACTAACTAAACACCAAAAAGAACTACTCAACCTCGGACCTAACTGCCATATATACCGTAAGTACAACCAGCTCACTAAAAAAATTGAAATTGAAACACTCTATCAAAGCATCACTAAACTACCTGACGAAAAACTTATAACAACTAAACCCGAACTAACAGACCTACTTAAGGCCGAGGCACTCAAGGATCGCCATGATAAAAGCCGAAGCTCCTCAAAAATTCTATCCAAACAACTACAAAGTGCTGCGCACAAACTACGAAACCACCACCACATAATTATAAAAAAGCCGACAAGGCTAACATTTTGTTCGTACTTAACAAATCAGATTACAACACAAAACTCAACCACATAATCCATGACCACACAAAATTTAAAAAAACTTAACAAGAACCCGACAAATCAACTAAAATCTAAACTTAATAAACTCATCAGCGCCAACAATGCCGATCAGAACTCCGTAAAACTCTCCAAAATTTTCGGCGACTACAAACCTGGCTACATATACGGAACCATAAAAACGCACAAACCTAACTATCCTCTCCGCCCTATCATATCCCAAATTCCTACTCCTGTATACCATCTAACTAAACATATTAACCAGCTTATCATACCCTACCTCCCGAGTAAATACAGCATTAAGTCAACTCTAGAGGCAATCCAAATCCTTAAGAGCGAACAACCCAATAATGAAATCATAGCTTCAATTGATGTCGGAAACCTATTCACTAACGTACCCGTTAGCGAAACTATCGACATAATTATAAAGAATATCTACAATAATCCTGCATTACCCCCACTCAAAATTAATCCCAACATCTTAAGAAAAATCCTACTAGCTTGTACTACCGAAGTCCCTTTTGTCGACGCTAACAACACTATATATATACAACGTGACGGCGTTTCCATGGGTTCAGTACTCGGTCCGACATTTAGCAATTTCTAAATGTCGAACCTCGAGAATACTACCTTTACAAAATTAAAAAAAAACCCATCAATATACCTTAGATACGTTGACGATATCCTACTGTTAATTAAAAATACTGACGAAATCCTACAACTTCAAAAACAGTTTCAGGATAACAACAGTCCTAAAATTCACCTATGAACTCAGCAATGACAACAAAATTCCTTTCTTCGATATACTAATCAACACTAATGACAATAAGTTCACTATCTCACCATATAAAAAAACTCACCAACAAAAATCCCTCCACACTTAATTATATTAGCGAATGCCCCCACTATTACAAATTAGCAATCATAAAAAATCTACTACATCGAGTTCCACAGTGAACTAAAAAACATAAAACAGACACTCATCAACAAGAATTTTCCTAACTACATAGTTGATGAACAAATACGACATTTCCTTACAAACCTGAACACGAAAAAAACAACACATGGTAATAGCCCAACCAACCCCAAACATATCACTCTCTTATATCGTAGCCAAATGCACACCAACTACCAACTAGATGAAATATCCAAAAAAAACTCATAAGCACTAATATCTCTCCGACAGACCCCAACAAAAGAATTAAATTCATCATATACTACGCTAAATCCCCAACATCCAACTCAATCGTCCGCAACGACTCCTCTCCCACCGTTAGCGATTTGCAAAAAGAACAATGTAGTGTATAAATTTGAATGCCCCTTTCGAGAATGTATCTCTAACAAACTAAATAATACCTACATTGGACATACTACTAACTCGCTTTCGCGGAGACTTACATTGCACTTAAATGAAAATTCTAACATATTCCGACATTTAAAACACCACGGCTATCATCACACACTTCTTAGGAAAACACTTGTTGAAAATAAGCATATACTTAGACAAGAAAATAAAAAACGAAAACTTACAATTCTAGAAGCTATCTACATCAAACAGTTTAAACCTAGCCTAAATAAAATAAATTTCGGCAACTCTATTAACATACTTCAATGCCTATAATCGACGGGAGAGGTCATAGTGATTATACTTACCCCCTACACCATAGTAGCAGCAGTTCCCAGACCAATCCCTCATGCCACTACACACTCAAATGAACAAAAAACCCACTACCACCATTCCTTCTCGGCCTACAGCCATGTGCGACACAAAAAATGGACCTGTCTAATTTTCTCTGTATAACTCCACTCTCTTTTAATAATAATTTAAATGTTCTATGTTCACTGAACATTAAATGTTTATCCTTTGATAATGGCTTATGTAAGCCGAAAGCTCAGACCTGATAAAAAAATCAACAATTATTGCGATTTCTTGTCGTCTTTCCATGACAACACAATCAAGCTAATCATATCATACGAACGGATCTTACACAAAATAAATAGACAGAACTTGTCTATATTATTCAATGAAACCTGTATTAATGAAAAAATGCTGCCAAAATACACATACAATATATATATATATATATATTTGTTTGATGATTATTTTAATAGATATGCGTATTATTTTATTGAATATTGCTTGTCATACCATAAAATCTGCTGTGATCGAGTGGTAAGATACATATAATGACGACTTCTCACCGGTATATGGGAATCGCAGGTTCGAATCCTGCGGGAAGATGTATATTTTCTTAACAAAATTTCTCGAATATTCAGGCTGATGGGAAGAATATATATAAAAATGTACTGTTTAATGATAGAAAAGCAGATTATTCGCTTAAACAAATAAATATATTGGTTTATGCCATTTCTTAAATTTCCCTAAGATATATATATATAAAACTACCTAAAAGTTGTAAGTTAAAAATGCTTTTTTGAGAGTATTTATTTATTTCTATTATTATTATATATATTTGATATTTTAGACCGAACTTGGCCTTTCATCAGAAACAAATGATTTTAAACTAGAAGCGTCCGTCGTGAGATGCGTCCGTCGTGAGATGTGTCCGTCGCGAGATGTGTACGTCCCGTGATGTAGAAAGCAACAGAATCTAAAAACAGCCTATCTAAAAAATGTTTAACTATTGAAATATTTATAAAGATTCAAAATACCTAAGTCCCTATTTAACCCCAGCCTATATGTATTTAATTTTAAAATCCAGTATTTTTCTTTTTCTCTGCGTGAGCATGTGGAACTAAAATCAGAATCTATCAGTAAACATTTTCAATTTTCTAATGTGCGTCCTGGTTGATTGCAGTGTTCAGCTATGGGGGAATAAGGGTCGTTTTGGCGTATGCTTATTTTATGATTATTAAAACGAAAGCTAAAGCTGTTTTCAGATTCACCAATATATCTACTATTTGGAAATATTGAGCAGAAGAGAAAATATATTATATTTTGGCTATCACAGGTGAGACGAGGTGGGTTTAATTTGGTGTTGAGTATAGAAAATATGTATCGTTTACTAAATGTTTGCAAACTAAGCAACGAGGTTTGTTGCATTTGTAATTCCCCGATAAGTTTTTATTTTTTAGGTATTTGGTAGAGGTGAGGATAGCTGATAGGTTGGGTGTTTGTTTCATTGCATTTATGGGTGGTTTATCGAAAATGTCTCTGATGTTTGTGTTTAATTAGAGGTTCTTGTAATCATTTTTTTTATTTTTGAATAAGTGTGTGGGAATATTGTTTGTGGTTAAAAACCAGGGCAATTCCATTGTTGTTTTTTTTTCTTTTCTTGTATGTGAGAAGTGTGTTACGATTTATGTAGATGGTTTTATTTAGTACTTCTTTTATTATTTTAGAAATTGCTTTGTTAGGTTGTTAATGTTGTATAGAAAATCTAGATGGTCTGAGCATATGCGTTTGATTCTTAGAAATGAGCTGTATACGATAGATTTTTTTTTAATTTAAGGGGATGACAACTGTTAAAGTGTAGGAATTTATATTGGTTTGTGGATTTGTTGTATAGACTGGTAGAAAGTGTATGTTTGTTTAATTTTATCATGACGTCTAAGAAAGGGACGGATGTGTATGAGTACTCTATGGTAAATTTAATTGTATTGTGGAAGTTGTTGCAGAACGTAAAAAAGTTTTTTAATTTTTCTGATCCATGAGTCCATAATAAGAACATGTCATCAATATATGTAAAATAATGTAATGGTTTATATACTGAATTCTCTAGTATCTTCCTTTCTAGAATGTGCATAAATATATTGGCATAATTGGGTGCCATTTTCGTGCCCATTGCTGTACCACTAATCTGTAAATAGTGTTTTAAAATTATTATGTGTTAAGAAGAAATTTATTAATTGGCATATATCTGTAATTTGGTTGTTAGGTAATTTGCTATAATAATATCAGACATTGGTACCCTCACAGAACTTATATCTGAGTAAATAGAAAATATCCTAAACCCTTTATTGCCTGACATACTTAGTTATATTAGAGACACTACTGACTTTCTCAACAAATTACAAAATATTAACTTAGTCCACGATGATATTATCCTAGTAACGATGAATGTTACGTCTCTGTACACGAACATTCCACATGCTGAAGGGGTATCAGCTTGCCATGAGTTCCTTAGTAACAGCAAAGTAAAAAAAATTTGAAAAAATTTAAATTTTGAAACAATTTTAGGGGTGGCTCAGTTTTTCATACAACGTTATAGTAAATCGATCCGCCATTTTGGAACCACTCGCCGGTACAACATTACCACCACCTGTAAATTAGTTGATTATCATTTTTTATTTTTACTTTTATCAGTGCAATCTTATCGATTAAACACTAAACTTTCCGATTAATAAAAAAACTTTGTAAAGCTTTCAACAATTACATAATTTTAGTGGAGTGGGGGGCTCAGTTTTTCATGCAAACTTATAAATCGATCCTGTGCCAGTAACTTTTTTGCTTGCGCATATTCAACAACTGAATCCTTTTTTTTTTTTTTTGATTTTTGATTAAAGCCATTCTTAGAGTTTCCGAGGAAGATGCCATCGTAAGAACTGAAGAAAACTTGAAAAAGACAAAAACAAAAGCCACAACTCGTCACAAAAAAAACAAAAAACATATCGACCCCAACGCGAGTGGTTCGAAAATGGAGGATCGATTTACAATAACGTTGTATGAGAAACTGAGCCCCCCACTAAAATTGTTTAAATATTGAATTTTTTCCAAATTTCTTTTATAATCGGGAACTTTATGTAATAATCGATAAGACTTCGCTGAAAAATTTCCAGCAAAATGAAAAACAACAAATTTGAAGGTGGTGTAGTCTCCTTTATGTCCGTCCATTTTTGTAAAATAATTTACTGGAACTCCCAATAACATTAAATTTTGGCACTGTATGACACATACGGACTTGATATGTCACTAAACAAAGAAAGAAGGAAGAAAATGTTTTTACAGACATTGCGTTTCACCTTCGTAGCAATCTTCAGGTCAGAGGAAAGGACAAACATTCGTGTTTAGGTAAGAGCGCTGTTCGGTGTGTCGTAATAGATACCAGCTAGAACTGAGAACTCAGAGAACCGAGTGTGTTTTCCAGTTAAATTCTTTGCACTCATTCAGACGCATCACCCTTTGGAAAATTATTAATCCATCTCTTCTTCCTACAGCTAAGTGTTGAATATCAGGACAAATTTGGTTGGCAACCAGTCTCTCCGCCAGTTCAGAAATTTACAGCTAAAGAACCTTCATGTTATAATTATTTTTTAAAAGTAAATTAGAAGTGACACAAGGCCGAAAGAACGGAGCATCCAGTGATGATCGTAGTAGCTATTAAGTCGTAACTGATATAGCGAGACAGGTTTTCTAACCATTATGCCATATCGAGAATCACTATGTTATACATACAGTGGGGAATAATTCTTATTCCATTTGGATAGCTTCTTCTCATGAATTGCTTGCTTTGTGTAAGAGAATCATGTAAGAATATTTTCTTCCGCACTTTTGCCATAAGTTTTGTCACACTGGCTTCTGCTCATGCGTGAATATAGTTGCTACTATTTTGCTTCCATGATAGTGACAGTTATCTTGAAGCTGTCACAATATAAAAATGGCCGCCCAGCTAGAAATTTTTACCAAGGAGAAAGAAAGAGGGATAATCTGATTTCTCTGGTTGAAAAGTTTGTCAGGGGCTGTTTTGCAACCTTTTTTTTACTTCAAATGCACCCTTATAAAGAAGAACAAAATGTAATTTCAGAAAATACGAAAACTTTCACAGATTTCTAGACTTTAAATATCATAACGCACCAAAAACTTTGAAGCAAATGACGGACAAAATTCCGAATAAGTAATTCAAGTAAGACATTGTTTTTTATTTTATTTTATTATTGAAATTTAACAAAGAGCATTTTAAAATTTCTACAGTTAGTTAAGTACCATACGCGATACACGCTTTGGGCGATCATATCTCGAAAGAGACATGACTAACTGGGCAGAAGATTATCCCGCAGTAGGTTGCCATTGCTTTCTGTAGTAGACTGGTTGCCAGCCAAGACTACAAAACCCAATCTGTCCTATTATTTAACCCGTAACTGGAGGGAACATACGGATTAATACCTTTCCCAAAGGTATTTGCGCGTAAGTAGATGCAAGGAATTCAACTGGAATTCGAACTCGACTCTTAGATTTCTTGTTCGAAGTCGATATCCACTGCATCACGACGCAAAATTTCTACAATTAACCGAATTCGGATCCCCATTAGTTTCTACTTAAGGGCCACAAGAAAAAATTGAAACATAGCTGTTGACACCCACACAGTAACCGTTAGATTAGGACAAAAGACCTTTTGAACCAATATGTACCATTGAAAATCATATATAACAGTAGAAATATAGTACCAAAAATATGTTCTGAATAGTGTGTTTAAGCATATAACAGGCTGTCGTCATAAAGTGTTGGCCTCACTATATACACTACTGGCCATAATTATTAGGCCACACTAGGCGATTGTTTAAAATAATCCATACATTTATGGGAAGTGTGGTCAGTATCAAAAGAAATCGCGTAATTTGAACTAGCCATGAGATACCGCCCAGCAGTTAACTCTGTAGTACGTATCCAGACATCTGCATGCGGTACTTGGAACTCACAGATAATGACCCTGGTAATAAGGAAAAACCAGCAGACGATCACAGCATCTGACATACTGTTCAAGGAGGAGTCATGAACGTCGTGAAGAAGTGACAAAACGTGTTGGAGTTCAGAAGACAATACAAAAAGCAGCGAGAGAGAGAGAGAGAGAGAGAGAGGAAGTAATGATTGACTCTCACATATGTTATGAAGTTCGCATGACGCCCATAGTTGCTGGTTAGTAACACTGTAAATATGGGAACTGTTCCGATGACTTTTTCCCTAATGCCCCATTCATGTGAATCTAAGCACGCTATTAGATTTGCATCAAGATCCCACACTTTTACCGTTAAAATAGTTAAATGCAACCTGACGCTTCTACTCGAACAGTTTCTTTTCTCGCACTTCTCGCTTGTGGAAGTCCCTACCCTTGCTTCCCTGATAGCTATAATCTTCAAAAATGTAAATACAACGTCAATTGCCATCTTCTATCCTCTTGAATCCCATTCATCTGTTATCCTTATTTCAATACCTTCTGTACCCAGTCTTTTTTCTCGCTATACCCCCCTGAACTGTAGGAGCAGTCCTGTCTTGATTGTGGGGAAATTATTAATTTTTAAAAAAATAAAAAGACAAATAAACAAAATACTTGGAACAAAGCGTTAAATGAAGAGAATTTTAATCATGTGGCAATAAAATAAACATACCCCATTTCTCGTCTCGTTTGTAACTATACATCACAATGAAATAAACGTTTTTTTCTTTAGTGATAAAGATGTATTAGTATAGTAAAGTTTCATAGGATTTTATTTAGAGTTGTTATTTTATTACAAACGAGTGTGCCGTTAAAATGACGTTTTGTATCATCTGATTCTCTCAAAATTAATTTCAGTATGTAAACACATCAGGAAATATATTTTAAGATCATACAAACCTGAATGGTAGTGTTTACAATTATTGAAAAAAAATCTCTATTATTCTGAAATTACAGTTAATTTAGACATCTAGCTATGCGTTCTGACAATTTCTGTTATAAGTTTGAAAAAAAAATGTCGGAGAATCAGTCGATATAAAACGCCTGATGATACCGAAAGTTTGAAAACAAGTTGCATAATCAACTATAAAGAATACAGTGATAGTTTTGGGATGTAGATATTATTCGTCTATGTGTTGGGAATTTTCAGGATCTGAGCGATCATGGCCATTCACAGATTCCTATTCCTTTGTAGCGCTTAGTAAATTTTGTCTTTTACTATCTCTCCTAAGCCTTGTTTTCCCAAACATTCACTAACGCTAATTTACATAGGTTACTTGCTACTTTCCACTGCCCTCCGAGTTCTGTGGGTGTTTAACAATTCATTTTTATTTTTATTTTATGTATAACTGACCATTTTGTTTTCATTTTTTGCTAAAACGATTTTGTTGCTCACGTGTTCCGTTCAAGGTATTTTCAGCATCTTTCTGATGAACCATATTTCTGTTGCATCTGTTCACCATCTGTTGGGAGATTGTCCAACATTTTCTGTTATATAGGCGTACCAATATTACATAGAAATTCAGTACACATTTCAGGAATAGTAGCACATGTTAGGGTCCCAGATATAGGCAAAAAGTAAACATTAAAACTAAAGTAAAAACATTATGAAAATATAAAAATATATTTTTATAGTAAGAAAACCAGGAATAAATTTTCATAATAATAAAAACTCACCATAAATACATCATTGGAAAAAGAAGCAATACATCTTTGAGAACCAACTACCAAAGCTTCCCCAAAAATGTAATTTTTGCCATTAAATGACCCATAAGTAGTTAATATACCATTAAATAACCCAAACAAAACAGTGCACTTTTATTTATTTCTAACAAATCAGTCTTGTTTTTCACGATTTAGATTTTAGAAGATTGTTGGTATTTGGTTCATTTAACCAGCATATCAACCTTCATTAGGTCATTTAATGCTGAAAATCGTTTTGATTTGTTTTAGTTAGTTTATTTGTTTTTGTTTGCAAGATTCATTGGAATTTGTTTTTAAGAGCAGTGTCCCAAAGTCCTACCCTTGTTATTTAACCTATAACTGGAGGGAAGGGACTGATTAATACATTTGCCAATTGTACCAGTGCTTAAGTGAATACAGGGTATTCAACTGGAATTCGAACTCGGCTCACCGATTTCTCCTTCCGAGTCGATATCCACCGCACAACAACGCACATCCGTCACTAAACGCTTACAGCACCTGGTATTCCCAAGCGGTCATCCATCTAAATACTGACTAGGCTCAACGTTGCTTAACTTCGGTGATCGAGCGAGAACTGGTGTATTCAACGTGATAGGCTGTAAGCCCTTTTAGAAGGTAAAAACCTCGCTGCCGAGTTAAAAAAAAAAAGGACCACTAATCCGTGGTAGACTGGGATAAGAAATGACTCGTGAATGTTAATGTTTCTAAACGAAGTTGCTATCTATTAAACATCACAGACAATCGCTCCTACCCCCCATTAGCGTGGGTCAGGCTGCACTACTTGAAAATAAAACACTGCGTCTCCTAGTTAACACTTACAACAGACCTCAAGTGGAATGTCTACATAGAATCCATAGCTAAATCCACTGCTAAGAAGGTCAGTTCTCTGTGCAAGGTTCGGAAGTTTTTCCCGTCTAAAAAAATCCTGCACATATACACAATCTACCATCCACCCGTGCATTGAATAACGCTGCCATATCTGGTTGGTTGCTCCTGCTATTCATCTAGGGGTCCTTGGCAAAATCCAACGGAGAATCTGCAATGTGATCGATCCCAAATTGGCAGCTCGGATACAGTCACTTTCTCGCAGGCGCAATGTGACTTTTATGTGTCTCTTCTACAAGTACTTTCACGGCTTCTGCTCTGATGAACTTAACTCACTGGTGCCCCCTATATACGAATTTAATCGAGCCACAAGATTAGCAACTAGATATCGCTTTTTTACTGTGAAATCAATAAGATATAGACGCAAATTCTACTCCCGCAGCTTCTTTTCTCGCACTTCCCGCCTGTGGAATTTCCTACCGTTTACTTGCTTCCCCGACAGCTACAATCTCCAAGAATTTAAATGTAAAGTCAAAATTCATCTCGTATCTCGCTAACATGCATCCTCTCTCTCATACTCTCATCTCATTTCTTCAGTATTCTTGTCCGTCTCTTATTCGCTTCCTGACACCCCCTCTCAATTCTGTCACTTTTTCTTATAATTTTCCTCCTATGTAACACCCTGCACAACATTGGCAGTAGAATGCCTTGCTTGGGGCGATACATTTATAAAACAAAAAAGAATATTTCACTATTCCAATGAACCTTCAAAAATGGCTGTCGCATCTTCCGTTCTTTGTTAAAAGAATTCTTAGATATAGAGATTTTTGCGCTTGCTAGATCTTCGTGTCTTCAATTTATAGTTTGTATCTTGAGCCGTTCCTTAAATCGAAAACGATAACATACATATTAAAGCCATTTATTTCCAAGAATACACACACACACACACACACACACACACACATCTATATACATTACATGACAGCTGAAAAATTTCATTCCAAACAGAAAATTGAAAAGGAAAATATAAAAGTGTATGGAAAAGAATAACAAATATATATATATATATATAGAGAGAGAGAGGGGGGGAGAGATAGAAAGACAGAGGTGAGAAACAAGAGAGATGAGAAGAGAGAGATGAGAAGAGAGAGAGAGAGAGAGGTGAGAGAGAGTAATAGGTCATTGACTTTTTGCGTCCCCTGGGCCAATTTTCTGTCGCAATTATTCTTGTCTCCCATTTCACAGATATAGTTTGCATCAATTTTTTTTCCAGTTTTAATTTCGGTTGACTACAGACTCCTAGATTTTGTTTCTGAATAGCATTTGCACAGATCGTTCCAGGAATCTACGCGAAAATCATTGTTTTCTTTCTCTTACTCGAGCAACTGATTGCTTTCTCTATTATAGGTAATCTTCGGGTGAAATTGCTAATTTGCTGTCGATATTCTTATATGTCTTGAATAGAATTGCAACACACACATACATACAAAAACACTCACAAATATGTATATATATATATATATATATATATATATATATATATATATATATATATGTACATATTTGTGAGTGTTTTATATATATATATATATTACAGAAAATGGTAAAGAGAAAACCTTGTCACCAATCAAAATAACCCCTTCAAATCGAAATTAATGATGATAAATAGTGTGTATCAATGTCACTTCGAAGTGGAAGACTGTGTTTCTTGGCACAAATCGATTACCTATATTCGTCATACTACCACATCCTTAGCTAGACGCTTCACGTGTCTCTTATCAAACTATAGTTCTGTAAAAACAACAATCAATCCATAATTTACAGAAAAAATTGAGAAAAATTGTCGAAAACACTAAAATTCTATGTAAATGACATTAACAGAAATATTCCCTGTATATCAATCATTTATCTCCTATCAACTTCACGATATTTAACAGCGGAAATTGAGTGTGAAAAGTTTGTTTTGTTCATATATATATATATATATATATATATATATATAAGATGCTCACAGAAACACCTGGTTGTTTGGAATGAATTCTTCTATTTAATTTAACACAAAAATAAATTGTAACGTAACTGTTATAACATGAGAAAAATATCATCTGTCCCCCCCCCCCCCAAAAAAAAACACCAGAAAAGTGCATTAAAATTGTGGAGAATTAATGGGAAATATATTTTGTTCTTCTTCTATGTGCCATATTTTTTAGAACATATGTGATCATGGCCATCCACGTCTCCTTGTCCTTGATGGCCCTTAGCACGATTTCTCCTGTTACCCCCCACAAACCACTTGCTCAAGCCCATTATGCTGCTTTCCCTCTATCTGGGAAATTAGGGTAATTCAGACGAGTGCATCTTTGCTTCCTTGCCTTGTAAAATTTTGCAAATTAATAATAACAAAAGAACCATTTTATTTTTATTTAGAATTATCCACTTGGCAATAAATACTAAAAATAGTATGAAATACATCTTTTTAAAAGACTGTTGTGGTTAATAATTATAGCCGGTAGTGTACATAAATACCTCATCCTATGTAATTAATTCTTTCCGAAATAAGTGACGTAAACTTGTTTTGATTTCTAGAAGACGTAGTGACTTAAAATGGGCTTAAAATAGAGAGAAACAAAACTAAAAGTAGGTTAAATAACTCTTGAATGAATATAAAACCCGATAAACCTTAAAGAACACTAAAACACATTTTAGTAATATTTTTAAAGAATAACGAACGCAATAAAATTATATTTATCTTGTGATATGCTCTTAAAACTAACACCTGAAACTTATGTGTCGACAAAACGCAGAACAATATAAGTCTCTTTCAAGGCATTAAAGAATATTTCCTTATTTTATTTTGTATTGTTAATTTTTAAGCATTTATTTTAAATATAATTTAGAAGAAATAATATATTTATTTCACATCGTTTTTCTCAAAAGGTAAGCGATATTACTACAGTAAAATGTAAATAAAGATATTTACAGTAATATCACTTTCGTCTTTGATTCTTAAAATGCATGTGTCTATTTTTCCGTATGAATCGAGGAATACATAGATTGTTTTATTTTAAAATAAATGTTATTTAGCAAGTTTACGATAATTAGAATGCTTATTATCACTAAGATTTATTAAATTTATAACACATCTTAATAAGGTGTATTTATTTATCTAAAACTAAACTTATTTATAAATGGAACTGTGTGTGTGTGTGTGTGTGTGTGTGTGTGTGTGTGTGTGTGTGTGTGTGCGTGCGTGTGTGTATCCGTTACCTATAGACTCCGAAACGGCTGAACCGATTTTCTTGAAAATTTACACAGTTGTACTATAGGCGTCTGTGAGTGTTCTTAGCTAGGTTTTGTGTTAAGGTACCCCCGATAATTATCGAAAATCGATAATCGAAAAAAATCGGGTGATTGAAGGAGTGGTCCAATTTTAATCAAATTTGATACACTCATAGACAAAGACATAAGAAACGGTCTTCAGAAGTTTCAAGATTGCAGTTTTTACAATAGAGCAGAAAATTTGATATCGACACCAGGAAATCAAAATTTGACATACATCCATTTATTTTTCTTTCAGTCTACGGTTTCGCTTTAACTGGAAACAACTATTGCTTTTTAGTCTTTCGTGCCAACGTCCGAAGAGTCTGAGCTCCAAAACCATGGATTAGTTTTAAAGCTTTCATTACACCCGAGCAACGCCGGGCTATACTGCTTGTTTACTTATAAATTGGTATGAATAATTCTATTTTAATATCCAAGTGTAATATTTCTCTTTTCTTTTTTGTCTTTTTTATTTTCCTTTTCACTTTTTCTTTTTTGCCTTTTTTTTTTTGTCTTTTTTTCTATTTTCCGTCTCTTTTTTGATAGAAAGTCGTTTGGAAAAATAGAAGGGGTTAATTGAAATGGAGTCATATAACAAAATAATGTAGTATATATAAATACTTTATCTCCTGGTCTGCCTCCAGCTATAATGCAATCTGTTTACGAATTGGAAAAAAAACATGGGCATAACATTGGGTATCAGGCGATTCTCCAGCTAACTTGCATGAAACATGAAAATTCGTTTATCGTTCGGGTAACGCTTCCTTTCTGTAGACTGTTCCAGAAACCAAAGTTAGCGCTATAGTTATGTCTTTGTGCGTCCAAAAGGAAGGTGGGCAACGTTTTATTTCTCAAGACTGTTCTTGAAATCAATGCCAACTCTATACGCGTATATCTTTGTGTGTTTAGAAATTATTCAGATTCTTTGTCTACAAATACTTCTTCAATTTGTTTTTCTTCAAATTTGCCTTCTTCAATACTTCTTCAAACTTTTCTTCTTGTTCTTATTCTTCATCGAATCCTTCAATTTATTACAATTTTTCTGGTTCAAATAATGCTTCATCAAATACTTCTTACGTTAATTTTCTTGTTCAAATTCAAATTCTTCTTTATATTTTCTTGTTGAAATTCTTCTACTTTTTCCTCATCAATTGATTCAAATTCTTCCTCGTCATAATCTTCTTTTTTTTATTTCAAAATCTTTTTGTTGTTGTTGTTGTTCTTCTTCTTCTTCAATTATTTTTCAAATTATTATTCTTAATCAAATTCTTCAATTTATTGAAATTCCTTTACTTTAAATACCCCTTCAACAAATTCTTCAAATTCAAATTTTTCTTGTTCTTCAAATTCTTGTTGTTCTTCTTCATCTTCTGCTTCTTAATCTTCTTCTTCTTCTTCATCATCATCATCATCACGAAATTCATCAAATTCCTGGATTGTTCTTGGTTTATAAACTTTTTCTTCAAATTCACCTTCATTTTTTCATTTTTAAATTTTTTTTTCAGTTTCAAATTCTTCTTCAAATTCTTCAATTTCTTAACATTCTTCTTTTTCTTCTAATTTGTCTTCTTCATGCTCTTTTTCTTCAAATAATTCCTTGATTTTTTTCTTCTTCTTCGAATTCATCTCCTTTAAATTATTCTTTGAATTATTTTTCGTGAAACTCTTCTCCAAATTCCTCTTCTTCGTCATATTCTTTTAATTCCTCTTCTTTAAGTACTTCCTTCAAAAATGTTTTGATTTTCTCGCCAAATTCTTCTTCATCAAGTTCGTCTCCTTCTTCTTTAAAAGCTTATTCAAAATTTTCTTCTCCCTCGAATTCTTCTTCAATTTTTCTTTTAAAATTGTTCTTCAACTTATTTTTCTTTAAGTTATTCAAATTCGTCTTCGACTTCTTCCTCTTCAAATACTTCCTCTTCAAATTCTTACTCTTCTTCAATCTCTCCTACTTTTTACGTGAGCAATAATGGCTCTCCACAACTTTCTATAATTTGTATCTGTTACCAATGCCTGCCTTTTCGCTATCCTCCAAATCCCTGGTCCATTTACACAAAATCGTTTGGTAGGTTACTCGCTTTTTGCCTTTCTTTTATTATTATTATTTTTTTTTTTTTTGGCTTCAATCTGCTGAAACTGACAAATTATCTCAGCTGTCTTTTCTCTTCATGTTCTCTGACAATTTGCACACATTTTGATTTCATGTATAACCATCCCTTTCTGCTTCCATTTTCCTGAAATCTACTTCGTTAATGTTATATTTAGATAGTGGTATTCTCAAAATATTTCTCGAGAAACACATTTCAGTCTCATGTTGATATGGATAATTTTCTTCATCATTTTCTTCTTCATTTCTTCTACATCTTATGATTAGCATTATTAAGCTTCCTTTAGAGAACACACTGCCATATCTAAGGTATTACAAGTAGATAAATATTTACGACAAATTTCTTAATATGGGCGTCCGGATTCCTTGAGAGGTTATATTCTAATCACTTATTTTTAAAGGGAGTCGAATCTAAACTTATTTATAAATGGAACCTTGTCTCTGTGTGTCTGTGTGTGTCTGTGTGTGTGTGTGTCCGTTACCTATAGACTCCTAAACGGCTGAACCGATTTTCTTGAAAATTTACACAGTTGTACTATAAGCGTCTGCGAGAGTTCTTAGCTAGGTTTTGTGTCGAGGTACCCCCCGATAAATATCGAAAATCGATAATCGAAAAAATCGGGTTATAGAAGGAGTGGTCCGATTTTAATCAAACTTGATACACTCATAGACAAATACATAAGAAAGAAAATTCAGAAGTTTCAAGGTTGCAGTTCTTACAATAGTGCAGAAGATTGATAATATATATATATATGTAAAAGGCAAGATGTTCGTGTGTGCGTCTATGTCCTTTATACAAATCCACAATTTTTATCCGATTCTCACCAAACTTCACAGAAATATTCTTTAGGCTGAGTCTGAACTCCAAGACCATAGATTAGTTTTAAAGCTTTCACTACACCCGAGCAACGCCGGGCTATACTGCTAGTAGTAACTACATTCATATTTACCAATAATTTCATTTCTCTTTACGCGCTCCATAAATTTCAACTCTCGTTCAGATTTTAAGTATGCTCATCTAGCTCTCATTTTCTTTAACATATTCTCAATAATTACATACTTCATTCATGGTATGCTTAGGATCCTTCTGTAGGACAACAACTCTCTTCCTGCAATCTCTTCTCCATCTGTGGCGAAATTGTCCAGCAGTCGTTCACATATAGGAGGGTCTTACGGCCTAGCACGTCGAATACACCGGTTAAGCAACGTTGAGCCTGGTTAGTACTTTGATGGGTCACCGCATGGGAATACCAGGTGCTCTAAGCGTATAGTGACGGGTGTGCGTTGTGGTGCAGTGGATATCGGCTCGGAAAGAGAAATCGGTGTAAAATTTTGCGAATATTAATGACCAAACGTTTTCTTCGTCAGATGCATCTGGCTATGAAAGAGAAATGGGTGAGCCGAGTTCGAATTCCAGTTGAATACCCTGCATTCACTTAAGCACTGGTACCCTTGGGAAAGGTAATTAATCCGTTCCTTCCCTTCGGGTATCGGTTAAATCACAAGGGTAGGACTTGAGGACCCTGCCCTTAAAAACAAATCCCAATGAATCTTGATAAAACAAAAATGTATTACTAGACACAAAACTTATATAAAAAAACAACAATAAATTGTTGAAAGAGAAATGTATTACCAGCAATAAATAAAATTGAGTTGGCAATAATTGACCCGCCGAGGTTGATTTGCCATAAAAACAAAACAACCAACCAACCAATATATAAGAGGAATTATATTATGTAACAGTTCTGCTCTGTCTTCTTTGTTTCTAATAAAATAATTCAGTTTCATATCATGAGACACAAGATCAAGTTAATGTAATAAAAATAAAAAAAAATCATCTACTATTGTTGGTAATACGAAAAGAAAAAATACAATGGAGGAGTTTTGAAAATGAAACTACATTATCATTATTTGGCCCTTGACGGCTTCAATCGTTGTGAGTAGGGAGCACCTCAGGGTAGAAGAGACAGACTGTGATTTTTCCTCGTCGTGATTCTTTCAGGTAGCTTGGCTGCATTAACCTTCTTTTCCTGCTCTTGGCCACAAAGCCAAAGCCCACATGATATACTGCGTATCACCGTCAATCCGTACGCACTGAGGAAATGAATTCGGAGTTGACTTTCTTATAGCGCAGTTACCAACCATCACTATAAAACCCAGTTTGTCCTCTCATGTACCCAGTGCTGATGTGGGTAGAGAAGACGGATTCGTACTATTTCTCAAGGGTATAAAAATGTAATTGATTTTAAGGGAATTTGTTAATCAAGCCGCTGTACGTTATTCTAACGTGGCTACTCAAATATGCACACTAATTTAAAATAGAAACAAGGCTCCTAAGTAAAATATTCTAGTCAAACCCATGTTAGATGCCTACTTATTCTGTGTCGTGTTCTTTTAAGACGTTCCTGGTCATGTATCTCCATATTTTTTAACACTTTACAGCTCTTAGTAAATTACACTTTTTTGCTATCTCACCTAAACATTTTCCGCCAATTATTTACACAGACCCATTAGCTAGATTATTTTTCCTCTGTCCGTTTCTTTCTAAATTCTTTTTTCTCATAATGCGTCCTCGAGGCTTCAAGCACCTTTTTCTGATTTTAAGTACGTATCTTTTTTATTTTCACTTTCATTAAAACTTCATCATTACTGATATATTCGGTTCATGGATAACTCAAAATCTTTTTGTAGTGTCATATTTCAATTGGTCCAAGTCTCTTCTTCAACTTTAAGGAGATTATCTAGCATTCACTGCCATATAGAAAGACTGATATTAAATAACCGTTTAGAAGTCTTTTCTTTGTTTCTGTTGTTTAAATCTCTACATCTGTGAGGGAATTGTTCGGCATTCACAGTATTAGGGAAGAATTGATATTACAACAATTCATTAATCTTTTCTTTATGTCGAAAGAAATGTTCCCTGAAAATACGTCATAATATTTATTGACTATTAAATTCTTACAAATATTAATTTATTTTCAGTTTACACATTGTTGATGACGGACACTTAATGGAAACTACAGGAATCCTTACAAGCAGTCGAGAAAAGAAAAAGAAAGGATGAAAATTAAGTGGTTAATCCAAGGTTATTTAAAATTTCGGTGTCGTACTTCTCGTTTTCTTTGAAAAACCACCCAAAGATTTAAATTTATGTACTTTCTTGATTTTGGTATTTCCGTTGTGATGAAAATTAAGTCGTTAATCCAAGGCTACTTAAAATTTCGGTGTCGTAATTCTCGTTTTCTTTGAAAAAACTCCCAAAGATTTAAATTTATGTACTTTCTTCATTTTGGTATATCCGTTGTGATGAAAATTAAGTCGTTAATCCAAGGCTACTTAAAATTTCGGTGTCGTAATTCTCGTTTTCTTTGAAAAACCTCCCAAAGATTTAAATTTATGTACTTTCTTCATTTTGGTATTTCCGATGTGATGAAAATTAAGTCGTTAATCCAAGGCTACTTAAAATTTCGGTGTCGTAATTCTCGTTTTCTTTGAAAAACCTCCCAAACATTTAAATTTATGTACATTCTTGATTTTGGTATTTCCGTTGTGATGAAAATTAAGTCGTTAATCCAAGGCTACTTAAAATTTCGGTGTCGTAATTCTCGTTTTCTTTGAAAAACCTCCCAAAGATTTAAATTTATGTACTTTCTTGATTTTGGTATTTCCGTTGTGATGAAAATTAAGTCGTTAATCCAAGGCTACTTAAAATTTCGGTGTCGTAATTCACGTTTTCTTTGAAAAACCTCCCAAAAATTTAAATTTATGTACTTTCTTGATTTTGGTATTTCCGTTGTGATGAAAATTAAGACGTTAATCCAAGGCTACTTAAAATTTCTGTGTCGTAATTCTCGTTTTCTTTGAAAAACCTCCCAAAGATTTAAATTTATGTACTTTCTTCATTTTGGTATTTCCGTTGTGATGAAAATTAGGTCGTTAATCCAAGGCTACTTAATATTTCGGTGTCGTAATTCTCGTTTACTTTGAAAAATCTCCCAAAGATTTAAATTTATGTACTTTCTTGATTTTGGTATTTCCGTTGTGATGAAAATTAAGTCGTTAATCCAAGGCTACTTAAAATTTCGGTGTCGTAATTCTCGTTTACTTTGAAAAACCTCCCAAAGATTTAAATTTATGTACTTTCTTGATTTTGGTATTTCCGTTGTGATGAAAATTAAGTCGTTAATCCAAGGCTACTTAAAATTTCGGTGTCGTAATTCTCGTTTTCTTTGAAAAAACTCCCAAAGATTTAAATTTATGTACTTTCTTGATTTTGGTATTTCCGTTGTGATGAAAATTAAGTCGTTAATCCAAGGCTACTTAAAATTTCGGTGTCGTAATTCTCGTTTTCTTTGAAAAACCACCCAAAGATTTACATTTATGTACTTTCTTGATTTTGGTATTTCCGTTGTGATGAAAATTAAGTCGTTAATCCAAGGCTACTTAAAATTTCGGTGTCGTAATTCTCGTTTTCTTTGAAAAACCTCCCAAAGATTTAAATTTATGTACTTTCGTGATTTTGGTATTTCCGATGTGATGAAAATTAAGTCGTTAATCCAAGGCTACTTAAAATTTCGGTGACGTAATTCTCGTTTTCTTTGAAAAACCACCCAAAGATTTACATTTATGTACTTTCTTGATTTTGGTATTTCCGTTGTGATGAAAATTAAATCGTTAATCCAAAGCTACTTAAAATTTCGGTGTCGTAATTCTCGTTTTCTTTGAAAAACCACCCAAAGATTTACATTTATGTACTTTCTTGATTTTGGTATTTCCGTTGAGATGAAAATTAAGTCGTTAATCCAAGGCTACTTAAAATTTCGGTGTCGTAATTCTCGTTTTCATTGAAAAACCACCCAAAGATTTACATTTATGTACTTTCTTGATTTTGGTATTTCCGTTGTGATGAAAATTAAGTCGTTAATCCAAGGCTACTTAAAATTTCGGTGTCGTAATTTTCGTTTTCTTTGAAAAACCTCCTAAAGATCTAAATTTATGTACTTTCTTGATTTTGGTATTTCCGTTGTGATGAAAATTAAGTCGTTAATCCAAGGCTACTTAAAATTTCGGTGTCGTAATTCTCGTTTTCTTTGAAAAACCTCCCAAAGATTTAAATTTATGTACTTTCTTGATTTTGGTATTTCCGTTGTGATGAAAATTAAGTCGTTAATCCAAGGCTACTTAAAATTTCGGTGTCGTAATTCTCGTTTTCTTTGAAAAAACTCCCAAAGATTTAAATTTATGTACTTTCTTGATTTTGGTATTTCTGTTGTGATGAAAATAAAGTCGTTAATCCAAGGCTACTTAAAATTTCGGTGTCGTAATTCTCGTTTTCTTTGAAAAACCTCCCAAAGATTTAAATTTATGTACTTTCTTCATTTTGGTATTTCCGATGTGATGAAAATTAAGTCGTTAATCCAAGGCTACTTAAAATTTCGGTGTCGTAATTCTCGTTTTCTTTGAAAAACCTCCCAAACATTTAAATTTATGTACATTCTTGATTTTGGTATTTCCGTTGTGATGAAAATTAAGTCGTTAATCCAAGGCTACTTAAAATTTCGGTGTCGTAATTCTCGTTTTCTTTGAAAAACCTCCCAAAGATTTAAATTTATGTACTTTCTTGATTTTGGTATTTCCGTTGTGATGAAAATTAAGTCGTTAATCCAAGGCTACTTAAAATTTCGGTGTCGTAATTCACGTTTTCTTTGAAAAACCTCCCAAAAATTTAAATTTATGTACTTTCTTGATTTTGGTATTTCCGTTGTGATGAAAATTAAGACGTTAATCCAAGGCTACTTAAAATTTCTGCGTCGTAATTCTCGTTTTCTTTGAAAAACCTCCCAAAGATTTAAATTTATGTACTTTCTTCATTTTGGTATTTCCGTTGTGATGAAAATTAGGTCGTTAATCCAAGGCTACTTAATATTTCGGTGTCGTAATTCTCGTTTACTTTGAAAAATCTCCCAAAGATTTAAATTTATGTACTTTCTTGATTTTGGTATTTCCGTTGTGATGAAAATTAAGTCGTTAATCCAAGGCTACTTAAAATTTCGGTGTCGTAATTCTCGTTTACTTTGAAAAACCTCCCAAAGATTTAAATTTATGTACTTTCTTGATTTTGGTATTTCCGTTGTGATGAAAATTAAGTCGTTAATCCAAGGCTACTTAAAATTTCGGTGTCGTAATTCTCGTTTTCTTTGAAAAATCTCCCAAAGATTTAAATTTATGTACTTTCTTGATTTTTGGTATTATTTCCGTTGTGATGAAAAATTAAGTCGTTAATCCGGAGAGCTACTTAAAATTTCGGTGTCGTAATTCTCGTTTTCTTTGAAAAACCTCCCAAAGATTTAAATTTATGTACTTTCGTGATTTTGGTATTTCCGATGTGATGAAAATTAAGTCGTTAATCCAAGGCTACTTAAAATTTCGGTGACGTAATTCTCGTTTTCTTTGAAAAACCACCCAAAGATTTACATTTATGTACTTTCTTGATTTTGGTATTTCCGTTGTGATGAAAATTAAATCGTTAATCCAAAGCTACTTAAATTTCGGTGTCGTAATTCGTTTTCATTGAAAAACCACCCAAAAAGTTTACATTTATGTACTTTCTTGATTTTTGGTATTTCCGTTGAGATGAAAATTAAGTCGTTAATCTAAGGCTACTTAAAATTTCGGTGTCGTAATTCTCGTTTTCATTGAAAAACCACCAAAGATTTACATTTATGTACTTTCTTGATTTTGGTATTTCCGTTGTGATGAAAATTAAGTCGTTAATCCAAGGCTACTTAAAATTTCGGTGTCGTAATTTTCGTTTTCTTTGAAAAACCTCCTAAAGATCTAAATTTATGTACTTTCTTGATTTTGGTATTTCCGTTGTGATGAAAAATTAAGTCGTTAATCGAGCTACTTAAAATTTCCAGTGTCGTAATTCTCGTTTTCTTTGAAAAACCTCCCAAAGATTTAAATTTATGTACTTTTCTTGATTTTGGTATTTTCCGTTGTGATGAAAATTAAGTCGTTAATCGAAAATTCTTAAAATTTCGGTGTCGTAATTCTCGTTTTCTTTGAAAAAAACTCCCAAAAATTTAAATTTATGTACTTTCTTGATTTGGTATTTCTGTTGTGATGAAAATTAAGTCGTTAATCCAAGCTACTTAAAATTTCAATTGTCGTAATTCTCGTTCTTTGAAAAACCTCCCAAAGATTTAAATTTATGTACTTTCTTCATTTGGTATTTATCCGATGCTTGATGAAAATTAAGTCGTTAATCCAGAGCTTCTTAAATTTCAGTGTCGTAATTCTCGTTTTCTTTGAAAAACCTCCCAAACATTTAAATTTATACATTCTTGATTTTGGTATTTCCGTTGTGATGAAAATTAAGTCGTTAATCCGAGAGAAACATTCTTAAAATTTCAATGTCGTAATTCTCGTTTTCTTTGAAAAACCTCCCAAAGATTTAAATTTATGTACTTTTCTTGATTTTAATTTATTTCCGTTGTGATGAAAATTAAGTCGTTAATCCGAAACTACTTAAAATTTCGGTGTCGTAATTCACGTTTTCTTTGAAAAACCTCCCAAAAATTTAAATTTATGTACTTTCTTGATTTTGGTATTTCCGTTGTGATGAAAATTAAGACGTTAATCCAAGGCTACTTAAAATTTCTGCGTCGTGAATTTCTCGTTTTTCTTTGAAAAACCTCCCAAAGATTTAAATTTATGTACTTTCTTCATTTTGGTGTCCGTTGTGATGAAAATTGGGTCGTTGGTCAAAACTCTTAATATTTTCGTGTCGTAATTCTCGTTACTTTGAAAAATCTCCCAAAGATTTAAATTTATGTACTTTCTTGATTTTGAGTATTTCCGTTGTGATGAAAATTAAGTCGTTAGTCAAAACTACTTAAAATTTCAGTGTCGTAATTCTCGTTTACTTTGAAAAACCTCCCAAAGATTTCAATTTATGTACTTTCTTGATTTTGGTATTTCCGTTGTGATGAAAATTAAGTCGTTAATCCAAGGCTACTTAAAATTTCGGTGTCGTAATTCTCGTTTTCTTTGAAAAAACTCCCAAAGATTTAAATTTATGTACTTTCTTGATTTTGGTATTTCCGTTGTGATGAAAATTAAGTCGTTAATCCAAGGCTACTTAAAATTTCGGTGTCGTAATTCTCGTTTTCTTTGAAAAACCACCCAAAGATTTACATTTATGTACTTTCTTGATTTTGGTATTTCCGTTGTGATGAAAATTAAGTCGTTAATCCAAGGCTACTTAAAATTTCGGTGTCGTAATTCTCGTTTTCTTTGAAAAACCTCCCAAAGATTTAAATTTATGTACTTTCGTGATTTTGGTATTTCCGATGTGATGAAAATTAAGTCGTTAATCCAAGGCTACTTAAAATTTCGGTGACGTAATTCTCGTTTTCTTTGAAAAACCACCCAAAGATTTACATTTATGTACTTTCTTGATTTTGGTATTTCCGTTGTGATGAAAATTAAATCGTTAATCCAAAGCTACTTAAAATTTCGGTGTCGTAATTCTCGTTTTCATTGAAAAACCACCCAAAGATTTACATTTATGTACTTTCTTGATTTTGGTATTTCCGTTGAGATGAAAATTAAGTCGTTAATCCAAGGCTACTTAAAATTTCGGTGTCGTAATTCTCGTTTTCATTGAAAAACCACCCAAAGATTTACATTTATGTACTTTCTTGATTTTGGTATTTCCGTTGTGATGAAAATTAAGTCGTTAATCCAAGGCTACTTAAAATTTCGGTGTCGTAATTTTCGTTTTCTTTGAAAAACCTCCTAAAGATCTAAATTTATGTACTTTCTTGATTTTGGTATTTCCGTTGTGATGAAAATTAAGTCGTTAATCCAAGGCTACTTAAAATTTCGGTGTCGTAATTCTCGTTTTCTTTGAAAAACCTCCCAAAGATTTAAATTTATGTACTTTCTTGATTTTGGTATTTCCGTTGTGATGAAAATTAAGTCGTTAATCCAAGGCTACTTAAAATTTCGGTGTCGTAATTCTCGTTTTCTTTGAAAAAACTCCCAAAGACTTAAATTTATGTACTTTCTTGATTTTGGTATTTCTGTTGTGATGAAAATTAAGTCGTTAATCCAAGGCTACTTAAAATTTCGGTGTCGTAATTCTCGTTTTCTTTGAAAAACCACCCAAAGATTTACATTTATGTACTTTCTTGATGTTGGTATTTCCGTTGGGATGAAAATTAAGTCGTTAATCCAAGGCTACTTAAAATTTCGGTGTCGTAATTCTCGTTTTCTTTGAAAAACCTCCCAAAGATTTAAATTTATGTACTTTCTTGATTTTGGTATTTCCGATGTGATGAAAATTAAGTCGTTAATCCAAGGCTACTTAAAATTTCGGTGTCGTAATTCTCGTTTTCTTTGAAAAACCACCCAAAGATTTACATTTATGTACTTTCTTGATTTTGGTATTTCCGTTGTGATGAAAATTAAGTCGTTAATCCAAGGCTACTTAAAATTTCGGTGTCGTACTTCTCGTTTTCTTTGAAAAACCTCCCAAAGATTTAAATTTATGTACTTTCTTGATTTTGGTATTTCCGTTGTGATGAAAATTAAGTCGTTAATCCAAAGCTACTTAATATTTCCGAATCGTAATTCTCGTTTTCTTTGAAAAACCTCCCAAAGATTTAAATTTATGTACTTTCTTGATTTTGGTATTTCCGTTGTGATGAAAATTAAGTCGTTAATCCAAGACTACTTAAAATTTCGGTGTCGTAATTCTCGTTTTCTTTGAAAAACCTCCCAAAGATTTAAATTTATGTACTTTCTTGATTTTGGTATTTCCGTTGTGATGAAAATTAAATCGTTAATCCAAAGCTACTTAAAATTTCGGTGTCGTAATTCTCGTTTTCATTGAAAAACCACCCAAAGATTTACATTTATGTACTTTCTTGATTTTGGTATTTCCGTTGAGATGAAAATTAAGTCGTTAATCCAAGGCTACTTAAAATTTCGGTGTTGTAATTCTCGTTTTCATTGAAAAACCACCCAAAGATTTACATTTATGTACTTTCTTGATTTTGGTATTTCCGTTGTGATGAAAATTAAGTCGTTAATCCAAGGCTACTTAAAATTTCGGTGTCGTAATTCTCGTTTTCTTTGAAAAACCTCCTAAAGATCTAAATTTATGTACTTTCTTGATTTTGGTATTTCCGTTGTGATGAAAATTAAGTCGTTAATCCAAGGCTACTTAAAATTTCGGTGTCGTAATTCTCGTTTTCTTTGAAAAACCTCCCAAAGATTTAAATTTATGTACTTTCTTGATTTTGTATTTCCGTTGTGATGAAAATTAAGTCGTTAATCCAAGGCTACTTAAAATTTCGGTGTCGTAATTCTCGTTTTCTTTGAAAAAACTCCCAAAGATTTAAATTTATGTACTTTCTTGATTTTGGTATTTCCGTTGTGATGAAAATTAAGTCGTTAATCCAAGGCTACTTAAAATTTCGGTGTCGTAATTCTCGTTTTCTTTGAAAAACCACCCAAAGATTTAAATTTATGTACTTTCTTGGTTTGGTATTTCCGTTGTGATGAAAATTAAGTCGTTAATCCAAGGCTACTTAAAATTTCGGTGTCGTCATTCTCGTTTTCATTGAAAAACCACCCAAAGATTTACATTTATGTACTTTCTTGATTTTGTTATTTCCGTTGAGATGAAAATTAAGTCGTTAATCCAAGGCTACTTAAAATTTCGGTGTCGTAATTCTCGTTTTCTTTGAAAAAACTCCCAAAGATTTAAATTTATGTACTTTCTTGATTTTGGTATTTCCGATGTGATGAAAATTAAGTCGTTAATCCAAGGCTACTTAAAATTTCGGTGTCGTAATTCTCGTTTTCTTTGAAAAACCACCCAAAGATTTACATTTATGTATTTTCTTGATTTTGGTATTTCCGTTGTGATGAAAATTAAGTCGTTAATCCAAGGCTACTTAAAATTTCGGTGTCGTAATTCTCGTTTTCTTTGAAAAACCACCCAAAGATTTACATTTATGTACTTTCTTGATTTTGGTATTTCCGTTGTGATGAAAATTAAGTCGTTAATCCAAGGCTACTTAAAATTTCGGTGTCGTAATTCTCGTTTTCTTTGAAAAACCTCCCAAAGATTTAAATTTATGTACTTTCGTGATTTTGGTATTTCCGATGTGATGAAAATTAAGTCGTTAATCCAAGGCTACTTAAAATTTCGGTGACGTAATTCTCGTTTTCTTTGAAAAACCACCCAAAGATTTACATTTATGTACTTTCTTGATTTTGGTATTTCCGTTGTGATGAAAATTAAATCGTTAATCCAAAGCTACTTAAAATTTCGGTGTCGTAATTCTCGTTTTCATTGAAAAACCACCCAAAGATTTACATTTATGTACTTTCTTGATTTTGGTATTTCCGTTGAGATGAAAATTAAGTCGTTAATCCAAGGCTACTTAAAATTTCGGTGTCGTAATTCTCGTTTTCATTGAAAAACCACCCAAAGATTTACATTTATGTACTTTCTTGATTTTGGTATTTCCGTTGTGATGAAAATTAAGTCGTTAATCCAAGGCTACTTAAAATTTCGGTGTCGTAATTTTCGTTTTCTTTGAAAAACCTCCTAAAGATCTAAATTTATGTACTTTCTTGATTTTGGTATTTCCGTTGTGATGAAAATTAAGTCGTTAATCCAAGGCTACTTAAAATTTCGGTGTCGTAATTCTCGTTTTCTTTGAAAAACCTCCCAAAGATTTAAATTTATGTACTTTCTTGATTTTGGTATTTCCGTTGTGATGAAAATTAAGTCGTTAATCCAAGGCTACTTAAAATTTCGGTGTCGTAATTCTCGTTTTCTTTGAAAAAACTCCCAAAGATTTAAATTTATGTACTTTCTTGATTTTGGTATTTCTGTTGTGATGAAAATTAAGTCGTTAATCCAAGGCTACTTAAAATTTCGGTGTCGTAATTCTCGTTTTCTTTGAAAAACCACCCAAAGATTTACATTTATGTACTTTCTTGATGTTGGTATTTCCGTTGTGATGAAAATTAAGTCGTTAATCCAAGGCTACTTAAAATTTCGGTGTCGTAATTCTCGTTTTCTTTGAAAAACCTCCCAAAGATTTAAATTTATGTACTTTCTTGATTTTGGTATTTCCGATGTGATGAAAATTAAGTCGTTAATCCAAGGCTACTTAAAATTTCGGTGTCGTAATTCTCGTTTTCTTTGAAAAACCACCCAAAGATTTACATTTATGTACTTTCTTGATTTTGGTATTTCCGTTGTGATGAAAATTAAGTCGTTAATCCAAGGCTACTTAAAATTTCGGTGTCGTACTTCTCGTTTTCTTTGAAAAACCTCCCAAAGATTTAAATTTATGTACTTTCTTGATTTTGGTATTTCCGTTGTGATGAAAATTAAGTCGTTAATCCAAAGCTACTTAATATTTCCGAATCGTAATTCTCGTTTTCTTTGAAAAACCTCCCAAAGATTTAAATTTATGTACTTTCTTGATTTTGGTATTTCCGTTGTGATGAATATTAAGTCGTTAATCCAAGACTACTTAAAATTTCGGTGTCGTAATTCTCGTTTTCTTTGAAAAACCTCCCAAAGATTTAAATTTATGTACTTTCTTGATTTTGGTATTTCCGTTGTGATGAAAATTAAATCGTTAATCCAAAGCTACTTAAAATTTCGGTGTCGTAATTCTCGTTTTCATTGAAAAACCACCCAAAGATTTACATTTATGTACTTTCTTGATTTTGGTATTTCCGTTGAGATGAAAATTAAGTCGTTAATCCAAGGCTACTTAAAATTTCGGTGTTGTAATTCTCGTTTTCATTGAAAAACCACCCAAAGATTTACATTTATGTACTTTCTTGATTTTGGTATTTCCGTTGTGATGAAAATTAAGTCGTTAATCCAAGGCTACTTAAAATTTCGGTGTCGTAATTCTCGTTTTCTTTGAAAAACCTCCTAAAGATCTAAATTTATGTACTTTCTTGATTTTGGTATTTCCGTTGTGATGAAAATTAAGTCGTTAATCCAAGGCTACTTAAAATTTCGGTGTCGTAATTCTCGTTTTCTTTGAAAAACCTCCCAAAGATTTAAATTTATGTACTTTCTTGATTTTGGTATTTCCGTTGTGATGAAAATTAAGTCGTTAATCCAAGGCTACTTAAAATTTCGGTGTCGTAATTCTCGTTTTCTTTGAAAAAACTCCCAAAGATTTAAATTTATGTACTTTCTTGATTTTGGTATTTCCGTTGTGATGAAAATTAAGTCGTTAATCCAAGGCTACTTAAAATTTCGGTGTCGTAATTCTCGTTTTCTTTGAAAAACCACCCAAAGATTTAAATTTATGTACTTTCTTGATTTTGGTATTTCCGTTGTGATGAAAATTAAGTCGTTAATCCAAGGCTACTTAAAATTTCGGTGTCGTAATTCTCGTTTTCATTGAAAAACCACCCAAAGATTTACATTTATGTACTTTCTTTTTAATTTTGGTATTTCCGTTGAGATGAAAATTAAGTCGTTAATCCAAGGCTACTTAAAATTTCGGTGTCGTAATTCTCGTTTTCTTTGAAAAAAACTCCCAAAGATTTAAATTTATGTACTTTCTTGATTTTGGTATTTCCGATGTGATGAAAATTAAGTCGTTAATCCAAGGCTACTTAAAATTTCGGTGTCGTAATTCTCGTTTTCTTTGAAAAACCACCCAAAGATTTACATTTATGTATTTTCTTGATTTTGGTATTTCCGTTGTGATGAAAATTAAGTCGTTAATCCAAGGCTACTTAAAATTTCGGTGTCGTAATTCTCGTTTTCTTTGAAAAACCTCCCAAAGATTTAAATTTATGTACTTTCTTGATTTTGGTATTTCCGTTGTGATGAAAATTAAGACGTTAATCCAAAGCTACTTAATATTTCCGAATCGTAATTCTCGTTTTCTTTGAAAAACCTCCCAAAGATTTAAATTTATGTATTTTCTTGATTTTGGTATTTCCGTTGTGATGAAATTAAGTCGTTAATCCAAGACTACTTAAAATTTCGGTGTCGTAATTCTCGTTTTCTTTGAAAAACCTCCCAAAGATTTAAATTTATGTACTTTCTTGATTTTGGTATTTCCGTTGTGATGAAAATTAAATCGTTAATCCAAAGCTACTTAAAATTTCGGTGTCGTAATTCTCGTTTTCATTGAAAAACCACCCAAAGATTTACATTTATGTACTTTCTTGATTTTGGTATTTCCGTTGAGATGAAAATTAAGTCGTTAATCCAAGGCTACTTAAAATTTCGGTGTCGTAATTCTCGTTTTCATTGAAAAACCACCCAAAGATTTACATTTATGTACTTTCTTGATTTTGGTATTTCCGTTGTGATGAAAATTAAGTCGTTAATCCAAGGCTACTTAAAATTTCGGTGTCGTAATTCTCGTTTTCTTTGAAAAAACTCCCAAAGATTTAAATTTATGTACTTTCTTGATTTTGGTATTTCCGTTGTGTGTCTATCCAACACAATTCACCTAATGGGTTCTCTATATTTTTGCAACGTGTGTTCCATATGCATTTAGTGTGTTGTATGAGAGAATTGCTAATTATATACAAAATTTAATATTTTATTCTGACGAGGTATGTTACGTGTTCATTCAACATCAGTAGTCTATAGTGCGCTATGGTGCAAGGGATATCGTCTCAAAACGGGAATTCGATGAGCTGCGTTCGAATTTGAGTTAAATTCGTTGCATTCACTTTCGCCAAAATATCTTTAGGAAAGGTATTAAGATATAATTTCTCATTCCAGCTATGGGTTAAATAGAACAAATTGGGTTCTATAGTCATGTTTGGCAATCAGTCTACCGTAGAAAGTAATGTCAACATACTGCGGGAAAATCTTCTACTAAGTCAGTCATATCTCTTTCAAGACATAATCACTTACAACACTTAACTTGCTGATCTTAATAAAATAATTGAATAGCTTGACAGAATTATGTTCTATATCATTGTTTGGCAATCATTCTACCGCAACAAATAATTCCAACCAAATGTGGAAAACCTTCTGTCCAGTCAGTCATGTAACTTTCGAGACATGATCGCCCAAGCGTATATCATGTATGGCATTTAATTGGCTGATTTGAATAAAACAACTGAAGTGACAGAATTGGTTTTATAATTTTGTTTGGCAATCAGTCTATCGCAGAAAGTAAATGGCTATTTACTACGGGAAAATCTACCTAGTCAGTCGTGGATTTCGAGATATAGTCACTCAAGCGTTAAAATGACAACACTTTAAATTTGTTACAGTTGTGATTCGATAGCCTACGTTTACTTGTTTTAAATTCACCGTAGACTTCATTTTGCTCTAGTTAATCTGATCAAAATCTAGTCTATCGTACTTATTAATAGGTTTTACGAACACGTTAGGACAAGAATTCGAACGGATTAAGAGAGCAGTCTGCAATCATAGTTATATTCTAGACGTGATGAAATCAGGCATTAATGCTAAGATTACACAATTGCATAAATCAAAAGCTTTTGGTCCTGAAAGAGTACTGTATATATTAGACTTCTGTGGAATGGCGAGGTTGTTGACAGGTTTATTAAGCAAATCTTTACCAGTACATTGCAATTTTGTTTCTCGGATAATTCATGCACCATGTTCTCTTCTCGAACATTAATGAAATCGATTCATTGACTTTTGAAGAAGTAACATATTTTATTAATTTAGCCGTCGGTGTGAAGCTGATTACTTGGTAGGACTACTCAAGTCAGAAAGAAGAGTATTTTTCAACAAATACTAACGAGTATAAGAAAATATCCAATGGAAAATGCTTAAGAGTTCTGTTACATCCGCGTTTGAAATCTCAAAACATCATATCAATAATTCTGTATGGGCATCATCCTTCGATTACGATACATTTACAATTTCGACTGGATGATTTTCAAACTATCACTTTTGTACAAGCAAAAAGAAGTGCTTGCTTTTGTTATTAAATAACTTCTATTGGTTATTTAATGCCATGATCTAAACTATGACTCCCAGTGTAATAAATTACTTTGAATTTCAGAGGTAATTGACTGGTACATATAGTCGTGCGTCTTGTCAACAAAATAACAAGGGTTGATGACAGTTATATACGGCCGTAGATGATGTAAGCAGGGAGCAAAAAAATTAAAAGTAAAAAGCAAAACAAAACAAGCGAGAACTGTCTTGAAAGAGAATGCCGGCAAGGACATAAGTGACAGATACATCCGGTCATAAATAAAAGTCAACCGGGGACAAGGATGATTGACAGATACACTACCGGTCATAATTATTAGGGAACCCCAGTTTATAAAAATATGTATGTCATAACATTTTTAGTATTCATTGCAAGTTGACAATTCTAAATGAATATAGAATGGTTCTTTTGTCAATACTGCACAATAACATGTGCATCAAATGAATTGTTCTGGTGTCCAGTTTTTGTGCTCTCTTCCCCATGCTAGTCTCTTCTAATTGTCTGACCGAAGCAAAGAAATAATAACAAATGAACCATTCTATTTTCATTTAGAATTATCCACTTGGCAATAAATACTAAAAATAGTATAAAATACATAATTTTTTAAAAACTTGGGTGGCCTCCAAACTGAATAGAAACAAAACAGCGGGACCAGACGGCATAGTCATAGAGCTGCTGATAGCCCTGGAAGAATTTGGTATAGAAACAAATTCTGAAATAATAAATTAAATATATAATAGTGGGGTTATACCAGATGATCTCAGCAAGTCTATCTTCATAGCACTACCTAAGAATCCAGAAGCAAAAGAGTCCGAACTCCACAGAACCATCAGTCATATAACAAAACTGATCGTCCGAATCCTGATGAATAGAGCGAGAAGCAGAATCAGACCGGAGATAGGACAAAAACAGTGTGGTTTCGTTAAAGACAAGAGAACAAGGAATGCAATATTTATGATTACGATGCTCTCCGAAAGGGCAATACAAATGAAGAAGGACTTACATCTGTGTTTTATTGATTATGCGAGGGCGTTTGACAAAATACGTCACAAAGAACTGATGGAGATGCTTGACAGCCTGGACATATTTGGAAAAGACCTGAGAGTAATAAAGAATCTTTACTATCAGCAAACCGCTTGCATACGGACAGGTAATGAATTGAGTACATATACAAAGATAGAAAGGGGCGTAAGATAAGGATGTGTCTTTTCACCGGATCTTTTCAACCTGTACAGCGAGAATATTTTGAGGGCCCTAGAAGTTATGCCTGGATTCGTAATCGCAGGCCACAATTTAAACAACCTAAGGTTCGCAGATGATACAGACACAGACAGGAAACTACAAGACCTCTTACAGAAGGTAGCAGAAGAAAGTAACAAAAAAGAACTAGAAATAAGCTGCACGAAAACTGAATGAATGGTCATCAGTATAAAGGGCAGCCCAAAATGCCCAATACAGGTCGAGGATACCAGAATCAAGCAGGTACAAAAATTTAAATACCTGGGAAGCGTTATAACAGAAAATGAAAAGTGTGACATAGAGATCCGAAGGCGAATTGGCATGGCGAATGAAGCATTCCAGAAGTTAAGTAAAGTATTAAGAAACAGGACAATTTCGCTAGAAACTAGGAAGAGAGTACTGGATTGCTACGTGATGTCCGTCCTTCAATATGGCAATGAATGCTGGACAATACCATCAAAGATGAAGGAAAAACTTGAAGCAACAGAAATGTGGTTCAATAGAAAGATGCTGCGAATATCATGGATCGAGCATTTGAGCAAAGATGAGGTCTTGGAAATGATGGAAACAAAAAGGAGATTAATACTGAGCATCAGGAAGAGACAGCTGATGTTTCTGGGACACGCAATGAGGAAGGAGGGCCTGGAGAACCTAATACTAACAGGCCAGATAGAGTTTAAAAGAGACAGGGAAAAGCAACAGGACCTAATATTTGAAGGACCTAATCAGGTGGATGACAGAACGTGGATTGCATGGTGTAACAGGAGAAGGCGTGCTAAGAGCCACCAGGGACAGGGAAACGTGAAAAGCCATGATCGCCTACGTTCTGAAGGGACAGGGCACATAGAAGAAGAAGAAGTGTATATCTGAACGTAGATGACGCCAACAAAGCGACAATATAAAAAATCAAAATAACGTGGGAGTTTTGGGGCTATAAAAAGACTGGGGTTTTCTGTTGAAGACACAGAAAACTCCCGCTGGTTTCCGACTTCACACGACCTCTTCGTGTGCGCGATGGTCCCTCCTGCTTCACACAATGGTCACCGACGAAGAATAAAAATATAAGATCATATTTTTATATATACGTCTTCCTCGTTGTTTGTCAAGAATTAGATTCCCATTCGGTCATCCTTTTTTTGGTGATGGTACTGGATATCGACTTAGAACGACAAATCGGGTGCCGAGTTCAAATTTCACTTGAATTCCTTGAATTCACTTACGCGCAAATACCCTTGGGAAAGGTAGGATTAAGCCATTTCTTCTCTCCGGGTATGGGTTAAATATTAGGACAGATTGGGTTCTATAACCTTGGCTGGCATCCAGTCTGCCGCAGAAAGCAATGACAACCTACTGTGGGATAATCTTCTGGCCAGTCAATCATGTCTCTTTCGAGACATGATCGCCTAAAGCTTGTATCACGTATAGCAGTTGACTGACTGACTTACTGGAAGTAGTGTTTTAACATAATTTAGTAGTAAACCCAGTTATTGTTAAGTCTTCATGAGATTTGTTTATATATGTATCTGTGTCAATATATTATTGATACGTATTTAACCTTTTCCTAATGTTTCTCTTTTTAGTTGGTGAGCAACATATCCTAATTTTCTCGATCGAGTTAAAGAGACTGAGAAGCGATAAGCGCTAAATTTATTTTATAGTATTTTTTTTAATTTTCGGATTACTAACTATTGTAACTGGGGATGTGCATTGTGGTGCAGTGGATATCGACTCGGAACGAGAAATCGGGGATCCTAGTTCGAATACTACTACCGGAAAATTTTCTATTCAGTCAGTCATGTCTCTTTCGAAATATGATCGATCATGTATCACGTATGGCACTTAAGTGATTGAGTGAATATAATTGCCGGAAACGTAATTAAAACTTCTCCTGGGTATAAAATAGAGGATCGGGTTTTCTATTTTTTTATTTATCAATAAATTCCACTAGTTACTATTTTTATAATATAATCCAGCTTTTCTTTCTCCAGGTGTGGGTTGAATCGTAGGACACATTGGGTTCTGTAGCCTTGGTTGGCAATCAGTCTATAGCTGAAAGTAATGGCAACCCACTGCGGGAAAATCTTCTGCCCAGTCAGTCATGTCTCTTTCGAAAGATATGTGTATCACGTATGGCACTTAACTGACTGATTGACTATTGCATTTGCTTTTTAAAAAATACTTTTTCTATCTTTAGTAGTCTTTTGCTATTCACAAATGGCTTTGGATTTCTGTATGAAATTTACCGTCGCCAGTTAAAACAATTCTCATTATTTAAAATTTCGTACTTGCTTGATTTTGACATCTCTAAAATACGCACGCTAAATTTGACCAAAAATAAACTGGCGACAGTTTGCCACGCACATTTACAAAATGGCGGCCACCACACCGAAAAACATTCTCTGGTCAATTTTAATTTTAGCCTCTTTCAAGACATCAGATAAAAAAAAACGATCAGGATCAAGTGAAGTAATTTTATATTTCGCCAAGCTATAAAAAAATTATAGTTTGCATAGGTTTCACAACGGTTTCAGAACGATTTCACAATTGTCAGTCAGCAGAAGCCACGCTATGGCGGGCCAGACACTTCCGGCATAAGCGTGCTTAATCCACGCATGACCAGACATATCTTCAGTGGTTGACAACGAAAGCAACTTAATCTTTTACTGCTCCAAACAGTTCGCCCGCAAGGTTTTAATTATTTATATGTTTTTTTATTTTAATTGACAGATTCTTTCGATCGTAAAACGCTTTAAATTTCCTCTATTTATTTTTATGAATTCTCTTTTTTTTTAAAGGTAAACACAACAGAACTTTATTCTTGCCTTCCCCACGATCTTGAATTTAATGATTTTATTCTCTTGGTTACTGTTATGGATTCCGGATGAGGTACCGCCAAAATAATGAACAGCAAAAACCGGTATGGAGATAGAAAGTAGGTTATATTGAACGTAATATACAAACTGGAACGCGGGTTAGTCAATTCAGGAATTCTATTAGTAGAAATAAATATATACAAATATTGATGTGGAATAGTGTGTCCGGGTGACTTATTCTGAGTGGAGCTCAGAGCTAGTCTGGTCTCTGGGTAACTTCGGTATCTGTCGGAACTCTTCGTTACCTGTAACGGATCTCTACGAATTACTTTCCCCTGTAAACTGTATCTACAACTGAGATTCCAGATCTTCCACTGTTCTTTCTATGGCAGGATTATACATATAGTCAATCGAGTCCATTGTCATATTATAAGGGGGAGATCCCAACAACAGATACAAATTATAGAAAGTTGAGGAAAGCCATGATTACTCAAGTAAAAAGTAGGAGAGTTTAAGAAGAAAGAGAAGAAGAATTTGAAGAGGAAGAATTCGAAGACGAATTTGAATGTCTTACAGAAAAAATAAGTTGAAAAAAATTGAAAAAAAATTCGAGGGAAATAAAAATTTTGAATAAGCTTTTAAAGAAGATACTCTTCGTTATCTGTCGGAACTCTTCGACAACTTTAACGAATCTCTACGATTACTCTACACTGTAAAATGCAACTACAACTGTGATTCCAGATTTTCAACTGCTGTTCCCTCAGGCAGGATTATATATACACTCAGTCGAGTCCATTGTCATATACAAAAAGGAGAGATCCAACAACAGTAACGATCACTACTAAAGAGCTCAGGCAACTCACTTATTTAACCTCTATTTGGAGGAAAACAAAACGACGGATTAATCCCTTTTCCAAGTACGTTGTACGAAAACAAAAAACGCAATAGGACAATGAATTTGATTAATACAGTTGTGTAATCTTAGCATTAATACCTGATTTCGTTACGTCTAGAATATAACTATGACTGCAGACTGTTTTCTTAATCCGTCCGAATTCTTGTCCTAACTTGTTCCTAAAATCTATAAATAAGCACGATAGACTAGATTTTGATAAGATTAACTAGAGCGAAATTTAGATTATAGCATTAAATAAACAACAGAAGTTATTTCATACAGTAAACAAAAACAACCACTTCTTTTTGCTTGTACAAAAGTGATAGTTTAAAAATCATCCAGTCGAAATTGTAAATGTATCGTATTCGAAGGATGATGCCCATACAGAATTATTGATATAATGTTTTGAGATTTCAAACGCGGATGTAACAGAACTCTTAAGCATTTTCCATTGGACATTTTCTTATACTCGTTAGTATTTGTTGAGAAATACTCTTCTTTCTGACTTGAGTGGTCCTACCAAGTAATCAGCTTCACACCGACGGCTAAATTAATAAAATATGTTACTTCTTCAAAAGTCAATGAATCGATTACATTAATGTTCAAGAAGAGAACATGGTGCATGAATTATCCGAGAAACAAAATTGCAATGTACTGGTAAAGATTTGCTTAGTAAACCTGTCAACAACCTCGCCATTCCACAGAAGTCTAATATATACAGTAATCTTTCAGTACCAAAAGCTTTTGATTTATGCAATTGTGTAATCTTAGCATTAATGCCTGATTTCATCACGTCTAGAATATAACTATGATTGCAGACTGCTCTCTTAATCCGTTCGAATTCTTGTCCTAACTTGTTCGTAAAACCTATTAATAAGCACGACAGACTAGATTTTGATTAGATTAACTAGAGCAAAATGAACTCTACGGTGAATTTAAAACAAGTAAGCGTAGGCTATCGAATCACAACTGTAACAAATTTAAAGTGTTGTCACTTTAACGCTTGAGTGACTATTTCTCGAAATCCACCTGACTGACTAGGTAGATTTTCCGGCGGTAAATTTACTTTCTGCGATACACTTATTGCCAAACAAGGCCATAAAACAAAATTCTGTCCTGCTCTTCAGTTCAGATCAGCCAGTTAAGTGCCATACGTGATACACGCTTCTGCGATCATTTCTCTAAAGAGACATAATTGACTGGTCGGATTTTGAACCGACTTCAAATTCTCTGATAACTGTAACACTACCTGCATTATTCAGTAGTAAAAATACAAGCACTAAACCTGCTGCTACTCATACCTATCATTATTACATAAACGACTTCACATAGACCCTCATTTCTTAACTGCTATGCGCGCCAAGTTTTCCTCCGCCGTCTTAATATTTATCTCCTTCAGTATTAAGCACACACACCCTAACCATTTCATATGCATACAGGATGCTTTTAACGTCACACGCGCCTTTACCTAATTTCTCGCCCCTACTCGCGAACTACACAAAATTTAACGTCAATATTGTAGTTTGTGGCTTTTTCGCTTATCAAAAATCTAATTGAAAATTTCTTCCAATAATAAGCACCACTCGATATCAAATCTAAAATGTAAACCACCCTGGGGAGGATGAAACCACAAACTTCCCACACGAGTGACATTAGCAAGTAATGATGTTACTTGCTGTTGAGGTTGGTCAGAGAAACGTGAATTCATAGTTTTCCAAGGGTATCTGTGCGAAAGCTAGCGTAAGGACTTTGGTTTCAGTTTGAATTTCGCACAACTATATGATTTTGGCATAGATAACAGCAAAGACACATCGCAAATGTTATATATATATATATATATATATATATATATATATATATATATATATCCGCAGACGGATCTGTTTCGCCGTATCACAGCTCATCAGTACGGTTAGATATCCGATTGCACGAAATTGACGTCAGTCGGCGATTATACCTCCGAGCTATGGGTACTCGGTAGAAGAAGGCAGAATTTAGCGTGTGATATACCATGTAAACACGCCAACAGCAAAGAGTGTTCTAATTCATAACTGAATGAACGATACGTAGATGCTAGAGTAGGTACTGATTTTTAAATGTCTACCATTCCTCCAGAGTGCTCAATCATGGTGTGAAAGCGTTAATAGTCATCCGCAGACAGATCTTTTTTGCGGCATCACAGCTCATCAGTACGGTCAGACATCCGTTATATATATATATAACCGTTTGTAATATGCACCTGATGATTGCGTTGTGCATGAAACTGCGACATGTTATTGACGTAGGTTAATATGTATATATATTAATATGTAATTAATCAATAGCTCTGTTTATTCTACATTGATCACTGTTTTGTTAACACAAGAATAATATTTTTTATATGTGCGTATATTTGAGAGTATTCATATATGTATATTTATTAATTCATAATATAATATAATATATATATATATATATATGTATATAGAAACATTAAGACAGACACGTTATTTCATGGTCAATCGGAAGTACAGGCCTGTTTCAGGCGAACTATCGTCAGCTTCCGTCTTTATTTAACAAAGGATGCAAAAGGTGTGGGTATAGAAGAATCCAAAGGAGTATCCTTTACATACAGTGGTAGGATAACTCTCTAAGAGCAAATATAAGAAAAATCAAAATCCTTTGTTAAATAAAGACGGAAGCTGACGATGGTTCGCCTGAAATAGGCCATACTTCCGATTCACCATGAAATAACGTGTCTGTCTTAATTTTTCTTATATTTGCTCTATATGTATTTGTATGCATATATGTTTAGAGCTCTCTTAGAGAGTTATCCTACCACTGTATGTAAAGGATACTCCTTTGGATTCTTCTATACCCACACCGCATGCTGATATATATATATATATATATATATATATATATATATATAATGTCTATTATGTTTAATCATGAACCGTTCTAAACATCGTATTTTGGCTTTAATTTCAGGTGAAAATAAAGACAAAAATTGTCCAAGATTTGGATATTTTTTTCTTAAGTTGGTTGTAAGCTTTCGGCTCACATGAGCCATCTTCATTGAGGTTACAGGGACGTTATCATAAAGAGATCCACCATCAAAGATGATTTTATTGTGTGTTAACATAAAACATTGCTATGCTACGATAAGAGTCACCGAATAGCAGACGCAGTTCGTAAATTTGTAATGCGGTTCTATGACGTCACACCGCGTGAGGAACCAAAATGTTAATGTTAACAGAATCATATTTAAATGCAATGTTGTGCCCAGATTGAAATGTGATTTTATTAAGTGTGGATAGTTTTGAATTAATTTATCATATATCCAGTATTTGAAGTCCCTTTTAATGTGTGTATGAATGAGTATTATTGTGTTATCGACTAAATCTGTCTAATATTAACTACATGGATATGTTTTTTCTAAGAAATGTTGTTTAATTGAACTCTGATCAGAAAGGTGACAGGTAAGTCTACGCGAGAGCGTATTTGTACTAAAACCAATATATGTACTGGGTGTACCAGAGATACAATCACTGAATGGGCATGTAAATTGATACACTACATTGGTTTTCTCTAAAGGATTTAGTTGTGTCGTTGTGGGACTATTAGATATTATGAGGTCAATTGTTTTAAATTTTTATAATATATGATGAGCTTAATTTGATTATTATTTATTGGTTCAATATTTCTATGTATTATGTAATATATACAGTACTGTGCAAAAGTATTAGGACAAGAACTATTTTATCTTTTATGAGGCATATTAACAGAAAATTAAAAATTTAATTAAAGTAATTTATTTGATTTACTCAGAAAATACAATTGTCAACATCTTGGTGACGTCATTATTTTCTCTTTGAGTTGCTTATTCTATACATTGTCGTTGTTGCCGTTGCAAAATGTCTTCTAATGAATTCTCAGTCTACCGAACCGTATCCACTATCTATATTCACTTAATTTTTAATCTAAGTCCATTTAAGTTTACACTGTGTCCACATTTTGATCTGTTTTTGAGATCTTGTCTTCTTAATGATTGCTTAAATATTCCCATCTTCACGCTGTTCCTTGAACAGCTGGTGCCACGCAAAAAACTTTCACCTTCTTCATAGCATGTTTGCCATAAACACTTCTTTTTAGAACATATTTCATTATTACATTCATAACTCTTCACATAAAGTTTTCTATGCTTCAGATATCTTTCATTCTTTTCCCCTAACGGTGTGCTCTGAAGCTCGATGAAGAATGACTAGTCTGATCTATGTCTCTAAAAGGTGGAAGTTGGGACATTTATCGACGAGCTCGAGTACAAATACTGTCAAATAATTAAATCAGCTACAAGCTACAGTTATCCCAGTGCTTAAATCGTTGTCATTCGTAGGACGTGAATTGTGAAGGTTAGTTGTCAGTTTTTACATTGTTTCATGATTACCTACAGTCAAACGTTTTAGAATGCCGAATATGATAAACAGTTAAATCTTCTACACGGACCGTACTAAATGGAAATGGTTAAAAAAGTATTTTTTTGTTTTTTTAATCGTATCCCCCGAGAAAGGCGGTAACGCCACGAATATGCAGGGGGCTACATAAGAGTAAAAAGATTAGGTAGAAGATAGTGAAGAGAAATACGAACCAGTTAGAAAGGGGCAAAAGAAGGACAGGAATACAGGTGTGATGGTAGTTGCAAAGGTGGAGAGAAATGAAAGGATATACAGGGTGGTGAAGAAAGAACTAGGGTCAAATGGTTAAGAGTTGAGTATCGACATTGCATTTAAATTCATGGAAGTTGTAGCCGTCAAGAAAGCAAGAATATGGAAGCGAGTTTCACAGGCGAGAAGTGAGAGAAAAGAAGCTGATGGAGAAGAATTGTAGTCTGCATTTGGTTTATTTAACTGTGAATGGGTGAGACCCAGTTGTCAGTCTGGTTGCACGAGTAAACAGCTGTAGCGGAGGCACCAGTGACTTAAGTTCGTTGGAGCAAAAGCCATGAAAGTATTTATAGAACAGAGGAAAGAACACCCGGTCAATGGGGAAGCGGCTGGAGTCGAGCCGCCAAGTCGGTACCTATTACATTACTGATTCTCCTTTGGAGCCTGTGAAGAAGACTGAGATGAACCGCAGGAGCGCCTGACCATATATAGCAGCAGTACTGTATGCAGTGACGAATGGTCGATTTGTATATATGCAGGATGGATTCAGGTGGGAAACATATCCTGGCCCGACACAGTGACCCAACCATCCTAGTAGTGGATTTAGCTATTGATTCAATGTAGTGGTTCCACTTGAGATCAGAAGAGAAGGCGCAGTGTACTGCGCCTTCTCTTCTGATCTCAGGGAGAAACGCTTAGTCCATGCTTAAGGAGGGTAGGAGAGGTTGCCTGTGATCATTAACAGACAGCAGCTTGGTCGAAGACGCATTGAAATTTACAAGCCACTTCTTACCCCAATTTACCACAGAATGCTGATCCCTCTCAAGATTAGCAGCGAGATTATGTTTGTTCGCTAAGCCGGGTTTCTTACTGATGCAGGAGTAAATTGTGGTGTGATCTACGTAGATGCCTAGTTGGCTCTTGATATCGTCTGGGAGATCATTTATGAAACTAAGGAGGGGCGTCGAGATTAGGATAGAGCCCTAAGGAACACCAGCGTTTGTACAGTAGGGTGTGGAGGCATGCCCATTCAGGACGACCTTCATTATGCGGTTATTTAGAAAAGATTGGAACAGATCATACAATCGTCCGGTAATCCCGTAACCCCATAGCTTGCATAGAAGGCCAGCCATATGAAAATAAAGAAGACCGTCGCGTCTAGCATACAGCCCTGAGGGACACACACGAAATAGAAATAAAACGAGATTTTGTAATATATTTCAGTGACCCGACAGATAAACGAGCAGCCAAAAATGTATGAGCGGCATGAAAGGCAGAAAACACAAATCAGTGACCGAGAAATGTGTGATTGACATCAAAGGCAGCCGAACTGAAAGACAATAGCCGGCGAGGGTAATTGACACATGTGCCTAGCCCTACATGACACAATAAAGCGAAAACCCGAAAAAACAAAAAAGCGTGAAAAGTTAAGCTCATACAATGTCGGGATATGCTGACCGAAAAGAGTCTACCGAAAGAACGCAGGGAGAACGCAGAAAAGAGAGAAAAAAAGACAACTCCCGCTGGTTAACGACTCTCCACAACTTCCTCATATGTGCGTGATTTTCTCTGTCTATATTCTCCTCCACACAACTGTCACTAACAAAGAATAAAAACTATAAGTTTATCTTTTCATATATGCGTGTTCTTGTATCTCGTTTGTTGACCAAGTCGATCATCATCGTTATGCTTCAGATATCTTTCATTCTTTTCCGCTGACGGTATAACATGAACAAGTTGAATGTGCTCTAAAGCTCGATAACAAATCAGTAGTCTATCCTGTGTCTCTAGAAAGCGGAAATTAGGACATTTATAGACGAACTCGAGTCCAAATATTGACAAATCATTAACTCGGCTACGCGCTACAATCATTCCAGTGCTTAAATCGTATAATAACAAGGATTATTCTTCAATTTCACTTTAACGGACATAATGAATTCTGACAATGCTGACAAATCTACGCGAGACAGTAGAAATTAAATTGAACAATATGGTAATTAGAAAGAAAATAGAGAACAAATGCATAGTAGCTGAAGTGAAACCGTTAATTTTTTTTTTTTTCGAGGAGGAAAACAACTTTTAAATCTTCTGGATATAAAGTATTTCTTATTTATTCATCTTTTAACGCTTCTCGTTGCATGTAAATGAATGATTTCGGAGTGTAGTCCTCAGTATTGTTACGTGTCGTGTCCCTCTACGCAAATTATCTACAAATGAAAAAGATCTTTCGAAATGTCTTTCTATATGCAAATCTATAATTTATGCAATAATTTCTAGCTTATCTAGATTGGTTCTAGAGGCTAGCTGCTAAGCTATCTTTGTTGACAATTTGTTTGTGTGAAACTGATTTCCTCGGACTTCGAATATATTTTTTTTTACGAATCTGCAAATGCTAAGCTAAAGAATATGCACTGGAATAAAATAACAACATAAGATAACCAATTGATACGGTGTTTATAGCAGACACACAAAAAAAAATTAAGAACTCATACAGAAAGCAAAGAAGGAAAGCGATGAATAAGAAATAAACATGAATTGTAAGACGAGAAACAATTTAAATCAGTTTTTTTTTTTATCCGGGAAGTGATTTAGCAGAGGACGGAATGTGTGCTACTGAATTCCGAAGACGCATTGTGTAGGTGAAAGATGCCTTCCAAAACCAAAGCAAAGTATTGAAACAGGAAAATTTTGTTAGAATAATGTTATGGCGAAACACACCTATTCCTCAAATAATGGACTCTCCCTCCTATATTAATAAGAGTTAACAGAAAGTTACTAGGTTGTCCCAAAAGTTCGTAAACACTTGCAAAAAATTGAAATTTTACTCGCAAAAAACAACAATAAATTATTGGTAAAAATAAAGACCATCATATTCCAAGAATTTCTGCCAGCTTTCTGCAAGCTTTTGGATTCGGTCAAAGTACCATTCATCCGGCTTCGAATCAAAGAATTCTTGACAGGCTTCCTCACAGGTCTTGACACGCTTCCTTAATTCCTTCAAAGTTCCACCAAACGCACAACATGACTTTCTTGCCGAGCAGTGTCTCTTGCTCTTTCTGAACCCATCACTTGTCTCGATTGTACTGGACCAGATTAGGAAATTCGTATATAGGAGGTACTAGTGAGCTAAGTTCATCGGAGCAGAAGCCGTGAAAGTATTTGTAGAAGAGACACAGAGAAGCCACACTGCGTCGGTGAGAAAGCGACTGTATCCTCGCTGCCAAGTCGAGATCGATAAAACCCAAGTTAAAAAGCTATTGACAATTCTAGAATTTCTTTTTCATAATTTAGCTGATATTTTCTCTGTTAACCAAATTATTAAAAAGAATTTCTAGAATTGCCAATAGATATTTATATAGTTTACATGTAGACAGCAAATATTGAAGATAACACTCATTAGAGTAAAAATTAACTAGACATTGCTCCAATAAATTATCCTTTACAGTATCTGATCTTCCAGAGCAGTCACCCATCTAGCTTTTAACCAGGCTCAACGTTGCTTAACTTCGGTTGTTGTACTGGAACCGGTTTTTAAATGTGATTTGGTCGCAATAAGCCGTAAAAGAACGATAAGAGAAAGATAAAATACAGAAAGTACAACAAAGGATAGAAAATTCTGGATCACCAACGCCTGAAAAAGGTCTTAAGAGGTCTTCCTGCTGGATGTAGTATGTCATCATATTCAGGGTTACCCTGATTTGTTTGTTTAACGGCACCTCAACTCCTTGTGGGTTATTTTGAGTTTGAGCTTTGTTTAACTGCATATCAACCTCCGTCTGTTATTTAATGCCAAAAATGTCGGGTTTTAAGGTATTTTTTTAAATGTTGGGTTATAGTGAGAAGGTTGATCTAGTCAGGTTTTAATGAATTTTTTTTCGTTTTAGAAAACTGAAAATCTCTTCTAGTTTTTTATTCAAAACTGTTTTGCTGAGAATAAGATATTTTTTCATTCAAGAATGTTTTGTGGTAATAGTTTTTTTTCTTAAAAAATGCATTTTTGGCAATATTTTTCCTTCAAACATGTATATATTTCTATAAAAGTCTATTCTTATGTATATGCTTTTATAAAAGTGTGTCTTTATACTTTCATAGTGTTTTGACACCAGTTTGGGGTTAACTATTTGCCCATAGCTGGGACCCTAACAGATGCTACCACTCCAAGTTAGGGTAAACCTGGGAACAACAGCAATTAAGAGGTAGTTCCATGCTCCTCACAACCTCCCAATGAGAGACCTTGCTGCCGGATGCAGTTTACCGTCATACCCAGGATCTTATGGGTAATTTAATGCTGAATTTTAATTTTTTAGAATTTTGAAAGTTTTTATTAATATTAATATCAAGAAGCAATGCTGGTAAATTTACGATAAAAATCTTTTTTCATACATTCAGAATAGTTTTGTTTTTGTTTGGTGGTGGACTGTTTGTCTATAGCTGAAACGCTAACAGGGTGTAGGTTAGGCTGGTCCTGGGAAGACGATGCTTCCATGGTTCACAAAACCTCTAATCTCTCAGTAAGAGGTCTTCCTGCTGGATATAGTATGTCATCATATTCAGGGTTACCCTGAAGAAGACTGGAGAGCTTAAAAGTCAAATCGTTATCGCAACAATAAAGATGAATTACAGCAATGCAACCGCAAATAATATAAATACTAGCAAACTCGTTTTCGAACAATTCAGATAAAAACACATGTATCTAATTATTAACAATAATTAACATCTCACTAGTCCCGGATATGACGTTAAACTACATCAGGCGAAAATGTCCCTAATTGGGAGATTGGAGTTTTTAAAAAGCATGGAACCACTTGTGAATCACTATCGTTCTCAGGTCCTCCCTAATACTTGGTGATTACATCTATGGTCAAATAGGGAACCCTTATAAAACACTATGGATGTATAAAAATATTTTAAATAGTAAATATCAAAATATTTTATTAAAAAATATTTTAACAATACATATTTTAGTGAAATTATCAACAGTACATATTAAAGAAAATGACCAAATATACTATTTATCTGTAATTAAAGGACTACAAATGTATTAAAATTATGTGAAATGCGGCAGATATCATGGCTCGAGCATGTGAGCAATGAGGAGGTTCTGGAAAGGATAGAAATAAAAAGGAAATTAATACTGAGCATCAGGAAAAGACAGCTAAAGTTCCTGGGACATGCAACGAGGAAGAAGGACTTGGAGAACCTGATACTAACAGGTCACATGCAGGGAAAAATAGACAAGGGAAAGCAGCGGATAACAAACCTGAAGGACCTGATCAGGTGGATGACTAAACGGGAGTTGCGTGATGTAACAGGAGAAAGCGTGCTAAGAGCCACCAGGGAAAAAGAGACGTGGAAAGCCATGATCACCATCGTCCAGAAAGGACAAGGCACAAGGCACATAGAAGAAGAAGACGTTGAAGCCATAAAATTGTTTAAATAATTACATATCGGCATTAAATAAAGATTAAGGTTGATATGCCACTAAAGTACACGGAAGAAGAAGAAGAAGAAGAAGAAGAAGAAGAAGAAGAAGAAGAAGTTTTTACCTACGTCAATTTTATAGAAGAAAGACGGTAAATAAAGTATAGAGAAATAACTGTCATTGCAATTTGTCTCATAATTGTATTCGCAGGTGTCTTAATTTTCATTAACACGAAAATGGATTTGTCGAGACAAGTTCAATCTTATGCCAAGACAGTTACTTTGCTTTTCACATGAAAGGCAATGGTAATATTAGCCTATTCCTTACAGTATTTACATTATTCGGACTACTGTCGTAATCTTTGTTGCTGTTGTACTCACATGCTTGTCGGATTAGGAGATTTTTAAAGGCAAGCATATTTGCTTATTCTTTAAGTTTACGTAGTTTCCAATCGCGTTTTCTATGTATCATTTCAACTTCATCCAATATGGGGCGGTGATCCCCTTTCTCCTTCCATATGCCGACCAAGCCGAAGCGTAGAGATGAACACAATATTGGAACCAGAAAAACGTAGTGCCAGAGAAAATCATTAATGTCAAAATTGCAATATGAGCTCTAGTAAAACCACTAGAAAGTGCAATAAAATAAATTGAACGTGAGAAATTTTTATTTTTTCACAATTATAAAAAATACTAGAGAAAACCATTAAGATCAAATATTTGCAATATGGACTCTGGTAAAAAATGGTTACTGGATATTAAGTTTATTAATCCCCAAAATTAAGTTTTTCGAAATTCACTAGGCCATGTGTCGTTTGGACACATGGCCTAGTTGTTATAGACGTTGGTTAGTTCCTGTGACTTGACCCAAAGAGTTGTGAATTCAGTACAAGGCTATACTACTGGTGAATAAGTCACGGGAGATAACTCATAACTTCCAATCGTGGCTTTATGCATGGAATGAGTACGATATACCCCAGTGATTGTAATAAAGGGTTCGGTTCGAAATTCCTAGCAGAAGACGACCGGAGCCTCCAACGTCGTACAAATGGCAACAAAGATGAGGACATTAGTACGAATAATGTAAATACTGAAAATACAACCTCATCTCAGAAATATAGACAAATATTAGCCTATTTCTTATAAGTAAATATTCCTCATTAACCGAGCAACCAGTATTACAATGAGTTGGAATTTATAAAATCTTTCTTACAAAGATAATTGTGAAAAAATAAAAGTTTCTCACGTTCAATTGCTTTTATTGCACTTTCTATTAATTATGGCCCTTTCTTCCTAACATTTTTGCCGTAGTGTAGAATGTCAGCATCTTCAGCAGGTGATCATTCCATCTTCGAGTTACTTGTGCTATTCACTGATGCTGATCTCTAGACTTAAAGTGATGTCTTTTCCGTTATTTTGTACATTTCTTTTGCGATTCGGTATCATCGGTTTTCTTCTTATCGATATTTTCGTAGTAATTTTAAGACGTACAGGTAGCATAATATATATTTGTCATGGTAGCATCACCCATTCAACGGATTGAACTTTTCCATCTTCTACATATACTTCCCCTCACACAAGATGGTAGCAGAATCGCGATAGGCAGAGATAGAGGAGAGACAGAGTGAGACAGCCAACACTGCTATCGTCACTAGCATCGTGAGTCCTAGTTCTAGTATTACTTTCTAACCCGTATTTATCGTTCTACTAACAGAGTTCCAAGTATGTGTATTTTGTTGTGTTTAATATATATATATATATATATATATATATATATATATATATATATATATCGTGATTTCCTATTTTGGTTGTTATATTATTTCTTGCTGGACTTCTTAACCGGGTCCACGACAATATTAACTTCAAAAGTATCCATAATCCTAACTCCTAATGTCAAGCATTCACTTTCGTAATATTTTCCGTATCTTCAATCCCCAATCATTGGTTAAATAGCAAAGTAGAGCGAGCTTTCAAGCTATGGTTAACAAACAGTTCCAAAGAAGGAAACTTCTGAATTCTAACTCACCCTGAAGACTGTACAAATCTTGTGGAAGAAACATCCAGTACTCAAATAGAATAGAAGTTAGGTTTGACTGTCTATTTATTGTAAAAATTTACAATTGTGGCACACGGCCAAAAAGGGAGGGGGAAACAAAACTGAGGATGGTCTTCAGTAATCTATCTTATACCTAGCTAATCTCTTTCGTGACCCAGACACACGCTACAATTTTTCTCAATCACCAAAAGAACCTGTCCATCAACATTCATACTGCCGTGCATCAAAATACCACAAAGCATTCCGGGGACCTAAAAATTCCCCACAATGTACATAAAAATTTGATAATGTACAATATTTACAATAAATTGCAAAAATATATAAAAATTTTCTACATGAAATGACAAAGGGGGAGGGGCATGACACAAATCCCCAAATAAAATTTCAAACAAAAAACAACAACATAAACATTGTGTTAGGTGGACCCAACCTACCCTCAAAACAAAGAGGTCGCTGTATTCCGCCCAGAGGACGAAATCAAGAAACTCTCTTTCTACAGGGAGTGGAGAGGCAAAAAAGAAATTGGACTGGGGAAAATATAATACTGGCTCAGACGAGATGAAACGGGACAAAAAAATAATTATCGGAAACTGGGAATCTCGAACTGGACCATAACCAAAGACGAAAGCCGGGGAACAGACCAGGAATCACACTCACTCACATTAACTAGGTACACAAAAAGGGACTTACCTTAACCAAAGGGGAGGGTTCCAGAGGAATCCAACCCGATGTGACCACCAGATCTAAAAGAGAAAATCAAGACTAGCCCCAGTCACGCGAACCAGGCTCGCCACATTTACCCACCTTTTGCTGAACTCTGTCGGTGGCAACCGTTTCCGATCAGTCCTAATCTTCATTTTGAGTTGGTACTCAAAATATCGGATTAGATCCTGATGCGAAAGACGGCCACCCCGCAAGACTTCCTCCAAACGTGTCGTCCATATCACCATTCGAGCCGTGGCTAGAAGCGACAGAAACACCATCCGTTTCACTCCGGTGTACGGGGGCGACACATTGTCGCAGGCGTATGCACGATCAATGGACACGAGTTCCCGCGGCGCGATGCGAGCAGTCAACTCGCCGACACGATCCCACAACGGGCGAACGCGCGAACAATGGAAGAAGGCGTGCGCCGACGTCTCCTTTAAGCCAAGGTTGCAACGTTCACAATCTGGCAAATCCGCCAGGCCCATTATGAAACGCATGTCATTGAGAGACAAGGCGTTACGAGCTAGTCGCCAAGTCAGAGAAAACTCAGAGTTACTGAGCCAATCCGATCCTGGCGCCCAAGACCAATGAGAGCGATACTCCTCCTCCGTCATGCCGAGCTTCTCCCTCAATCGATCCTTCGCGACGCCCTCCACTAATCCCCGATAGAAGTGCCTCCTAGGCCGAGAAAGGTCACTAGACCGTGGAATGGCCCACAAGGCCCTCCGGCACTCGCGGATGAAAGCCGGTTGCTCTCAAAGCTTGCGGCAGCGCAACGAGACCGGGGGAGTGATAGTGAGGCTAGGGAACGCGTTCCTCACTACCCCCGTAAGCATTCAAGCTGGCTAACTTAATTGACATCTTTTAAACCTGAAACGAGAAAGCAAAAAATTACTCCTGGTCACATACAGGACGGAAATCTATGGCAGTAGGGACCCCGACGAATTGTCCCAGGCTACCAGTACCAATATCGGACGTAATTCGTCCGTCCTGGACAATACCGCCAACGTCCGTGGGGAACGTTAATTTTAATGCCCTATAAAGTGAAGGGTGGAGAATTGCAGGGACCCTACCAGAACAGAAATGTGATAGTCTTTGTAAATATTTTGTGCCTGTCTGCACCATTTTAATTTTTGGGAAGGCATCAACCGCCCCCTGCACAAAGTCCCAAGCTTTTAAATTACCCCCGGTGCTTCTAATTAGGGTAAGCACACCGGGTGCACTTGGGAAATTTGCCGGGTCCTCGATTGACTTACCGTCAATCTCTGTAATCTTAAATAGTGGCCTTAGGAGAGCCTTCTTGTGAGAAGAAAGGTCCCTTTCTAATGCCAACCTATCCACTTTACATATGTCCACCCTCTTGAAGGGGTTTGGTTTTTTCTTTTTCCCTTTATCTGCTTTAGGGGCAGACTGAGTCGCTTCAGTAAAAGGGGTTTCTGGTTGGGAGGGAGAAGGTTGGGAAGAATGTTTCTGCAATATGGAGAGGGGTGCGGGGGAAAGCCTAGTAAAAGTTCTGGTTGGGGAGACGGAATGACTCCTCCCCGTTGTTTTGCCATTTCTGACTGGTGATGCAGGAGCGGATTGGGTCTTGGTGATCACCTGCTCTGTCCTGCCACGCTCTTCCACGTCTACTTTCCCCTTCTTTTAGGTAGTTTCATCTACCTCTTTCCTTCCTCTTTTCAGGGACGACGACAGATACCAAGCCTTGCTTAGTATCTGTTGTTGTTGCTGTTTTTGTTGTTGTTTCTGCGGCTGATTTTTTTGTTGCTGCTGCTGCTCCTGTTGTTGTTTAGCCTCTTTACGAGGCTTCTTTTCTGGGGGTGGTGGTTTTTCCTGTTGACGAGGAGGGGAAGCCACTTTCTTCCCCCTCCTAACCACCTCCGTCCACTCACTACTTCCATCCTCGGCTTTTTTTGCCTCGGCGACCGGTGTTTTAGCCACTGGCGGTGTTGCTGGTGGCACTTGTTCCACATCTAATTTTCTTCCGGGGAATGCTTTAAAAATGTGCCCAGCCTCTCCACAGGCCCAACAATGTGGTTTCCGTCCCTCAAGCACAATAAACAACTTCCTACCCCTACACAATAAAGTATCGGGGATTTTTAAAAAATTGGCTCTGTCCACCACAATGTTTACGCATACATCTTCAGTGGGCACACTTGCCTTGCTCAATACTCGCGCCACCTCCTCCACTGCGCCATACCTCGCAAAAAAAGCTCCAACGTGGTCACACGAAACCTCGACCGGCACACCATGGATAAGTACTTTGGTCCTTCTAGTACCCATGTACTCAGTCTGCAGTCTTATCCCTTTCGCAGTCAACGTGCTTCCTGCTAAATTTTTGGCTTCATTTTCGGAATTTAGCAGAACGTCCCACATTGCTCGAGATCTTCGTGCCAGTATCTTAGGGACAATATTCAAGCTCTTTAGGGCTTCCTCTATGTTCTCCCTACTTATGCCAACGAATTTACGGCTTTTCTCATCTGATGTTAGCAGAGAGATAGTTTTAGCTGATATCACATCCATGACCTCCGGAATGACTACCAGCTTGTTGTCTATAATGTAGTCCTTATATTTGTCCTTCATTTGTAGGTAATAATTGGCGTCCTTCTTGGTCGGAGATTTAGCCCACACCCAGGGCGAAGGAGTCACCATTGGGACAGCGTCAGATGTTGAGGGCTGGGGAGACGAAGCCATAATTTGACTTGCCCCACCTCACGACACAAATTTTTCACAAAAAGGTTCAACAATAAAACAAGCAACAAATAAAATAAAAACTGGTGACAAAAATGACAAACTTACAGGTAGCAAAACTCCAAGTAACACAGATTCAACTGAACTTTGAAGAACAGAAGTTGGGTTTGACTGACCAAAAAAACACCAGGGCAAATTAGTAGGTGGTTTAAATAATAACCTGGGAGATTCCATTCTGTCACAGGCAAGTCTATTCCGTTAGCATTGATTGGCTGATAATTTAAGTGTGTACATTGAGTTCCATAAGTATTCAGCACTATATCCACACTCTTGAATGTTTAACTTCCTACAGGGAGACAAAAAAGGAAAGAGCCACGTTGAAAGGTAAGTTATTTGACTTCTACAAAGACAACGAAAAACCATTAATCAATCTATTTAAAGAATGCGTGAAAAAGATAATAAAAACTGGTTGTGATGGGACTTGAGTCCCTTACGCCTTGAAGGGATATGACATTAAATGATTTGTAATCTCATAATTTATTTGCTGAAGGTTAGCACTAATTATTTTTTTAATTATGAGCATATATAAACAAACAGAATCCATTTAGACAGAATAAACTATCGCCCGGTTCACAGTCCACCCACGTCTATTGAACAGGTGAAGATGCTCATCCCTTATTCCGTTTTGGGTGTGGTTTCCGGCTTTTTTTCCAATCTTCCCACTCCCTTTTTTTCTCTCAATTGGAGTAGATAGACTAAACTATCACCCGGTTCACACTCCACCCACGTCTATTGAACACATGAAGAGGTTCATCCCTTGTTCCCTGTTTAGGATGTGGTTTCCGGCTTTTTCTTTTCCAATCTTTTCACTTTTTCTTTTTTTTTTCAATTGGAGTAGATAGACTAAACTACCACCCTATTTTCTCTTTTCCAATCTTTTCACTCTTACGTATCCTCCTGCGAATTAGTGGCGTTACCGCCTTGCTCGGGGTGATAAAGATTAATAATAAAAAAAAATTGTATAAGCAATTTCGATTTCAAAATCTTAAATTAATATATCCACTGTGTGTTTAGTGCTTAATAATGTTAATGTGACGAGTGGGAAGAACAGATATGCAGGTTTCAAAAAGGAAAGCGAACATGGAAACTACCAAAAAAATTGAGTGTTGCCTTTTGTAAAAGTGAAATCTGAAAATCTTTAAAAAGATTTCAACGCTGGTATGAAAAAGTCAAATTCAGCATTTTTCTCGCAGATGTTTTTTTTCTCGTGGCAAGAAAAAAAATCTGCAGATATCCGTTTTGTGAAGCTGTTCAACTTGTAAACGTTGCGGCAGTAAAATATTTTAGAAAATCAAAAGATGCTTGATTTTTACACTAATAGTAAAATATTTGAAAGCGATTTCTCCGTTTCTTTCAAAATACATCTATGAAAAAAAGGACTGAACTGAGTCAAACAATACATTAAATAACCCATATTAATGATATGCCATTAAATATAATCAACGTAACAACTAAAATATAAGAACTATTTTGTGTTTTTCTATATTTCCGAGACTAGGAAGAATTTACAATATTTGCATGATTTGGACTATTCTCTTCATCTTTGTTGCCATTTTTAAAATACAGGCTTCGGTTCAAAATTCCTAGCACCTGAATAAGGCCGAAGCGGCCGAAACGTCGTACAAATGGCAACAAAGAGGAGGATAATAGTCCAATTAATGTAAATACTGTAAACTATTTTGTGATATGAATCCATGTAAAGTAACCAACAATTGATCAAAAAATAAATAAAAATACAAATTAAGTAAAAATTGTATTCCAAAATATAACTTTAACAAAACTACAACATAAAACGCACATCTCAACGTTTCTGATAATCATGTTCCCCAAAAAAGCATGTTTATACACAAAAGCGGAGTATGTAGCCGTAGAAAGCTGGTTAAGGTTTATTTGATTCGGCCTTGTGTCATACATAACCGAACTCCCTACAGCTTACAAGTTTTATCCTGAATTATCATAAGAATGTTTTCATCGTTATCAGAATGTCGGTTGTTGGAAGGTTGGAATATGTGGAATTGTGTGGTATAGTGTAAGAATAAAATATGCAGTTTGAATGTTAAAACAGAAATTTATTAAAAGGAAAGAATAACATGAGTTGATGCGTAATTAGAAACATCATTAAGAAGTTAAGGGTAGAGTTCGTGTTATTGATAAAGTTATGGGTATCAAGACTTGTAGAAAATGTTCGTAGTAATAATTATTGAAAGAGTATATGCGTACGTACGTATGTATGTATTCAGTAGGAATGTCTTTGGATGGAGAAGAAAAAGTAAAAGGAATCAGCAGAAGGAAAGAGAAAAAAGACAAATGTCCGGATCAGCTTGAAGTTTCTCTCGTTACATTTTAGCTTGTCGTCTTTGCTGCTCCCATCCCTGACTGACTGACGCTGATCGGGACACTTTCATTGTCATTAAATTTTTCACACTGGATCGGTAAGTTCTCAAGTCTTGCAAGTCACTCCCATTAGTCAAAATCACTTTCACACCTACTTGCGAAATCCGGTTTCGACTTCTTCTTTAAGCACATGGTCAATCCTTTTTCTATTTGGGAAAAACCAGGATTTCACACATCACTGTGAATTTTTCTAAAAGTGAAGGAGGATGATTTTTTTTTTATTTTGTTTAAAAATGGGTCTTCGCAAAATTCACAAACGTTATCATTTTTAAATCCAACATAATTTTTCTTGACGTTTCAATAAAATAACTTATAATACGAAACAGAAAGAAATCCGATTAAATTCACAAAACTTTATTCATACAATACTATATAATGTATAAGTATTGTTATCTAAAACCTCGAGACACAATTTGGGTGCGTAATGTCGAGGAGTTTTCCCAAAAAAAGATAGTTTTTTCTCGAGATGACTTAATAGACGATGTTTTTCCCTTCTCGAAGAGATGCTTAGATATCTTTACGTCCATGATTGTTCTTCGTTTTCACCTCTTAAGCGTAATTGTGTCGGGTGAAGGCACAGTTGTCATGTGAGGCATGAATCATCAGCTGGTGACTAGGTGGTTGTCTTTTGGAACGATACTGAATTTTCCGATGAAATGTTGTGATACAGAGAGCAATGATCATTTTGGTATCATGTTTAGTGAGACCAAAATATAGTGGACTCTTAGAAGAAATGTTCCCGATTGTTTAAATTTGACTATCTAGTGTTTTACATATTACATACATTACCGGTCATAATTATTTGGCCACCCCAATGTTTTAAAGAAAATGAGGTATTTCATACTATTTTTAGAATTTATTGCCAAATGAATAATTGTAAATAAAAATATAATGTTTTTTTTTGTTAATACTGCACAATAACATGTGCATCAAATGGATTTATGAATTTATTAATTACCTATATTGCAGTTTCACAAATGAAAGAATGAAGAAAATATAGGTTGATTCGGACGAGTTCAATTTTGCTTTTTTGCCTTATACAATTTTGCAAAGTAATACTAACAAAAGAAACATTCAATTTTCATTTATAATTATCCACTTTTTTAACTTTTTTTTTTAGAGGAAGGCAGTAACGCCACTGATGTGCAAGGGGCTACATAAGAGTAAAATGATTAGATAGAAGAGAGTGAAGAGAAGGACGAACCAGTTAGAAAGGAGCAAGAGAAGGAAGGAATACAGGTGTGATGACAGTTGCAGAGGGGGAGATGAAGAAAGGATATACAGGGTGGTGAAGAAAGAACTAGTGTCAAGTGGTTACGAGATGAGTATTGACCTTGCATTTAAATTCCTGGGGTTTGTAGCCGTCAGGAAAGCAAGAATAAGGAAGCGAGTTTCACAGGCGGGAAGTGCGAGAAAACAAGCTGCAGGAGTAGAATTGTCATCTGCATTGGGTTGATTTAACTGTGAATGGGTGAGACCCAGTTGCCAGTCTGGTTGCACAAGTAAACACCTGTTGCAGACGCACCAGCGACATAAGTTCGTTGGAACAGAAGCCATGAAAGTATTTATAGAACAAAGGTAAGCCCCATTCCGTCGGTGCGGAAGTGGCTGGAGTCGAACCGCCAAGTCGGTGTTTATCACATTACTGATTCTCCTTTGTATCCTGTCAAGGACATTGAGAGGAACAGCAGGGGCGCCTGACCATATATGGCAACAGTACTTCATGCAGGGGCGAATGGTCGATTTGTATATATGCAGGATGTATTCGGGCTGGAAAAACATCCTGGCCACAGTGACACAACCTTCCTAGCATTGGATTTATCTATTGATTCAATGTAGTGGTTGCACTTGAGATCAGAAAACAGGGTAAGACCTAGGAGGCGCAGTGTAATGCTCTCAGAAAGATTCGCTTGATTCATGCTTATGGGAGGCAGGAGAGATTGCTTGTGATGATTGACAGTGAAATTTACAAGCCACTTCTTACCCCCAATTCACCACAGAATGTAGATCCCTCTCAAGATCAGCAGCGAGATTATGTTTGTCCGCTAAGCCGGGTTTGTTACTGATGCGGGAGTAAATTGTAGTGTCATCTGCGTAGATGCCTACTTGGCTCTTGATCTCGTCTGGGAGGTCATTTATGAAAATAAGGAGAAGCGTCGAGCCTAGCATAGAGCCCTGATGGACACCAGCGTTTGTACAGTAGGGTGTGGAGGCATGCCCATTCAGAACGACCTTCATTATGCGGTTATTTAGAAAAGATTGGATCAGATCATGCTATCGTCCCGTAATACCGTAACCCCGTAGCTTGCATAGAAGACCAGCTTGCCAAACCCTGTCAAAAGCCTTGGAGATGTCCAGAGCAACAGCACGTGCCTCGCCGGACTCTTCAAGAGCCTGGAACATGTACTCCCTAATGGTCGTTAGCATGTCGGCCGTGGATCTGGCAAAGCGGAAGCCATACTGCTTGCTGGAAAAGAGTTTATGAACAGTAAGATGCTGAACTACTTCAGCATTAATAATGGCCTCGAACACCTTACCGAAATTTTGTAGAAGGCTGATCGTGTGATGGTTGGATTGGTCCGAGGGTTCACCAGAGTTCCTAAATACAGGAACGACAGAAGAGGACTTCGAGCATGCAGGAAAACAGGAAGCAAAGAGGCAGTAGTTAAAGAGTTTAGAGAGGACAGAGGAGAGTTCAAGGGCATATTTCTTAAGGACAATCCCCGGGATTTCATCACCACCGCTCGCCTTATGGGGGTCAAGTTTTGACACGTGATACTACTGTCGGGGTAATGTATATATCGTACAGTTTAACCTCAGTTCTAATAGGGAAGTCGGATGAGGGTACTCCAGATGAGTCAAATGTAGAGATAGATGAGAATCTGCGAGCAAAGCACTCAACCATGTCTGCAGATGATGTGAGGACCTCAAATTCATTGATTAAAGGAGGGATAAAGGATTTGCTATTGTTCAGCATTCGTTTCCATAACCGCCAATAGTTTTCGAGGCCGAACTTGCGGTCAGCTATGCGCTGTCTCATTCTCTCAGCAAACAACTGCTTGGCGTCATTCAGGATTCTCTTGCACTCATTCCTAGCAAACGTGAGTAGGAGCCTATTATGGTCAGATGACTGTCTCTGAAATAGTCGAAAGTAGTGATTTCTGTGGGCAATGGCGGCCGAACAGGCAGGAGAGAACCAAGGGGTGGAATGAGGTTTGAGACGAAACTTCCTGGTAGGTATGAAGGCATCAATGCCAGCTTTCACCCAGGACGAAATCTCAGAGGCACAGTCATCAACTAGGAGATCGAACACTTTTTCCCAAGGGATGTCGCAAAGGAAGTCGTGGAAGACGTCCCAGTCAGCTCTTTGTTAGCAGCAGGAGGTCCTATATTTAGGAGGCTCCTGGTTGGAGTGAGAGTGGAGAGAAATATTAAGAGAGACAACAGCATGATCGGAGTTGCCGAGAGGGCAAAGCTGCGAGACCTGGCAGGAGTCAGGTGCAGAGGTAAAACATATGTCTAGTAGACTGGCGTGTCCAGAGGGAGTGCTTGGAAAGCATGTGGGGAAGTCCACTACTTGCGTAAGGGATTGGGAAATGGCAAAGTTCATGGCGTTGATGCCTGCTGAATCAGTAACAGAGTCTTTAAGCTACTCAGCATGATGGGCGTTAACATCCCCGAACACAAATATGTGAGCGAATGGGTGGTAGGAAGTAACCTTATCTATATTGTCAGAAATGCTATCTAGAAGGGAGCAGTCGAAAGAAGAGGGAGAACAGTAAAGAAAGAAACCTTAATTAACAGAACTGAAAAGTGACAGACGGAGACATACATATTGGTGGGCAGTGTATTCGAGTGATGTCAACCTAGCTACAGGGAGGTGTTCACTAACGTAGACCCCCAGCCTATGCATGTGGACAGAGGAATCCTTCCTTAAGAGGGGAAGATAACCAGGGATCGGGAAGTCAGAGAAGGGAATTGATGAGTTGAGGTTAGTCTCACAGAGCGCTAGGATGTCAGGGGAGTTTTCGTGGAGGAAAGCTTCTACGCTACAAAAGTTAGTACGAATGTCCCGGATTTTAGTAAAAGAAATGTTAAGAGATTTCGGTGATTTGAGTTTGACTGGTTTAGGGTTTTCTTCTGATTCCGTTTTTCATGTTAAGGTTTTTTGGTAGGAAGGGACCTTGAGTAGAGGATGCAATTGGTCATTATCCACGATATGCGCTAGGATGGGAACTGGCTCGGGCTGCATCAACGTGTGGCCTCGGGGTTGCCCATCCAAAGCGCTTACAGGGACACCTTTCCATGCGCGACATGGCACTATAAGAACCCCGTTATTATGCAGTTGTTTATCAGAGTAGCTGCTTTTGACGCTACGCAAGAGTTAGGGCTCCTAACTACTGTTGTATATCAATAAACAACAACACGTCTGTATATAAAAATATATCAAGTGATATTTTTATTAATGAACGATGGACCGTGTAGCCTAGTGAACAGAGAGTGAGAGCGCGCTTCCAGTGGTTGACGGGGGGTGTCGTCGTATCTGTTCTCCTCTGTCTCTCTGCCCAGACTCGTCTGTCGTGAAATCCGTGCCCGAGGTCTTTTTATCTCCAAACCGGTACTTCCGATTTTTTGCCTCGCCTACGCACGCACACGTAATTCTCAGAGACACCTGTTCTGTTTGCCTCTTGTAGCCATTTCCGCTACTGCCGGAAATAAGGTCAAACAACCATCCGTTCCTTTCAACGGCCGGAAAACGCCCCCGCTTCCTCACTTCCTCGGGTGGGCCTAGATTGTTATATTACACTACCAATCGGAAGCAAAAAAAAACAGGAAACTGCCAACCCGGTATCCTCACAATGATGAGACGTTGCCACCAACCAAGCAGGGAAATCACGGAAGCACCAATACTGAGGTCTGGGGAGATAAAAGAGAAAACCGGAAACCACATCTTAAACAGGGAACAACGGATGAGCCTCTTCACCTGTTCAATGGACGTGGGTGGAGTGTGAACCGGGCGATAATTTGGTTTATCTACTCCAATTAATAAAAAACAACAACATAAGGTGGTGAATTGCTAAGTTTTAACTTAGTTAATATCCACCAGTCAAAGAAATTTCTGGCCAAAAAAGAAAACCAATCGTTGAATTAAGCATGAAAAGTTTAAAATTAAGCAAAAAAACGACTTACTTTTAAGAATATTTAAAACAAAGTTGATACCCATGCCAGGAAGATAAAAATAATTTTTAACTTTTTGGTCACTCCAATGAATATTGAGGCGGGGGTGGGTTAGTCAACTTAAATAGCCAGTGTGTGACCTCAAGAGGGTAGCAAAACAACCAAAATACAGCCGGCCAAGAAGAGAAACAAACTATCAAACACAGGGCCAGCAAAAAAGAAAGAGAGAAACAAGCAATCCAATAGTCAAAGAGATTTCTGCTAAATTAAAAAAAAATGAAAGAAAACAAATCGTTCAGATAAGCATGAAAATTTTACAATTATGCAAAAAATGACTTACTTTTAAGAATATTTAAAACAAAGTTGATACCCATCCCAACACATGGGTACTGCCAGGAAGATAAAAATAATTTTTAACTTTCTTTCTATCTATCTATCTATCTATCTATCTATCTATCTGTTTATATTTTCTTTCCTGCTCTTTCGATTGCTGTTTCAGTGTCGGCCTAACTTTTCCTTTCAGTTTCTGCCTCACTTGTACTTTCTCGATTTGCATGGAAAGTCACACAGACAGACAAAATTAGAAAAGCATTTCCATTCTTTAGCCTGAGATACCCATGACTGCCAAACTCAGTGAGAATCAAAACAGGGTGGTGAATTGCGAAAGTCCAGTCAAAGAGATTTCTGCTAAATTTTAAAAAAATGAAAGAAAACCAATCTTTCAATTAAGCATGAAAAGTTTAAAATTAAGCAAAAAATGATTTACTTTAAGAATATTCAAAACAAAGTTGATTCCATCTTAAACACATGGTTACTACCAGTAAGGTAAAAAATAATTCTTTTTAACTTTTTGGTCAGTTCAAGTGATAGCGAGGCGGGGGTGGGATAGTCAACTGAATAGTCAGTGTGTGACATGTAGACCAAAAGGGTAGAAAGATAACTAAAATACAACCGGCCAAAAAGAAAAAAAAGAAAAGAAAGAAACAAATTGTCAATAAATATTAAAAATAGTATGAAAGACATCATTTCTTTTAAAAGCTGGGGTTGCCTAATCATTATGCGCGCTAGTGTATACAGATTAGAATTATCCTTCACATTACCAATGTAAATATTTCTGTAAACCGCTAAGTTTTTGTTTTAATTCAGGACATGTTCGTGAGATACGATAGAATATTTTATTTTCATCTGTTTGATTATAAGCAGGCTGCATCTGGGTAGGACAGAATTAACCGAAGTAAGAATATTGTGTATGTGTGTTGTGATATACTGGATATCGGCTCGGAACGACAAATCGGGGAGCCGAGTTCAAATTCCAGTTGAATTCTTTGTATTTACTTACGCACAAATACCCTTGGGAAAGGTATTAATCCGTCTCTTCTCTCCAGTTATGGATTAAATAACAGGACAGATTGGGTTCTATAGCCTTGGTTGGCAACCAGTCTACCGCAGATATAATGGCAATCTACTGCGGGATAACCTTCTGCCCAGTCAGACATGTTCGCTCAAGCGTGTATCACGTATGACACTTGACTGACTGACTGAAGTATATTGTGTTCTATGGTGTTATGGTGCGCTATCTATAGGAACTGACTCTTCCTCCGTCTATAAATACTAATCTGAGTGACTTCCGGGGACGCAGCTGTCAGAAGTAGTCTAGAGACAGTCGAGACGCAGCGTGACTATACCGTTCGGAGTTACACTTCTATTTTGCTGATTACTAACAGTCAAGCTTGTATATATGTTCTTGATATTCTAATACACTGTTTTGAACCTACCTTCCTGTTTCCGTGTCTTACTTCCGGACCCAAACAGCTCACAAAATCTTGGCAACGAAGATTTCGCCACAACATATGGTAAGCCAACTGAACAATTTTCAGAATTCTTTTAACTAAGTTAACAGGCAAAAATGATTGGACAGTCGCAATTCAACATAGGAAAAAGCATTGTGTGAGTTGCTTTTGAGAAGAACAAAGAATTACTTACATCAAATCGTCTACTTTATAGAATCAAAAGTAAGATCAATATCACCGATATCCTGCCTGTAGTTCTCTATCAAATCATATCGTAAACTATATCCGGCAGTAGCGCATCTGAACGTGGGGTTTCTAGGAGAGTAGAACCACCTCTTAAATGTGTTGCTCTTAGGTCCACCGTGACCCGGGTCGTAGCACTTGTTATATTCCTAGCTATGGGTAAATAACCCCAAAAATAGTGTCAAAACACCATGGAATTATAACAAAATTTATCGTAAAAATAATAGCAATACATTTTTGCATGAAAATAGTAAACATTTTACCAGTAGTACATTTGTCGAAGAAATTAAATTTCGGCAATAAATGACCCATAAAGAGTTGATATATTATTAAGCAATCAAACAAAAAATCATCTTCTCTAGGTCCCACCCTTTTACACTCAAAACAATCAAATCTAACCGAAAACTTCTGCTTTTCAGTTACTTTTCTCATACACCTTCAGGCGTACGGCCATATCACTTGGAATACACCCGGTCTCGCTCAATCATCGAAGTTAAGCAACGTTGAGCCTGGTCAGTACTTAGATGGGTGACCGCTTGGGAATGCCAGGTGCGTTTAGTGATGGGTGAGAAATCGGTGAGCCAAGTTCGAATTCAAGTTGAATACCCTTCATTCACGTAAGCACTGGTACCCTTGGGAATCCGTCCATTCCCTCCAGTTATGGGTTAAATAACAGCGTAGGAGTTGGGGACCCTGCCCTTTCTTAAAAAGAAATACCTATAAATCTTGATACTGGAAAAGAAAAAAGTATTACTAGACACAAAACTTATATAAAAACAACAACAATAAATTGTTGAAAGAAAAAGGTATTACTAGCAATAAATAAAATTTAGTTGGCAATCAATGATCCGGCGAGGTTGATATGCCATAAAAACAAAGCAACCAACCAACAATCATACACCTCCCTGTGGAACTCCATTGCGTATATTCGCTTCACTGATAGCTACAATCTCCAAGGATTTAGGTGCAGCGTCAATTGCTTTTTTTTATCTCCTTAATTTCCATTTTTCTCTTATCCTTTCTCCGACACCCACTGTATCTTGTTTTTTTTCTCTCTCCTCTCATGTAATCCCCCAGTGCACTCAGTATAATTCCTTCAGGTGAAATGATTATAAACGATTATAAAAAAAAAATGAGGTGTGTCAATTGAAGGCCAAATTTATGCAAAAAAACAGAGACCTTTCAAAATCATAAAATAAGCATCTTGACAAACCACAGATGATTAGATAAATCAAAACTGAAAAAGTCCTAAAATAACTAATCTTGTACACTACCTGCTAAAATTATTAGGCAACCCCAGTGTTTTAAAAAAAGTGATGTATTTCATACAACATACAAATTTTTAGTATTTATTGCCAAGTGAATAATTGTAAATAAAAATACAATGGTTCTTTTGTTCATACTGTTCAAGAAGATGTGTATCAAATGAATTTATAAATATTTAATAATATAACCTATATTGCAGTTTCATCAATGAAAGAATAAAGAAAATTTAGGTTGATTCGGACGAGTTCAACTTTTGCAAAGTAATAATAGCAAAAGAACAATTCTGTTATCATTTACAATTATTCACTTGGCAATAAATACTAAAACATAGTATGAAATACATAATTTCTTTTTAAAAACTAGGGTTGTCTAATAATCATGGCCGGTAGTGTACCTGTTATATCACTCATACGCTCGAAGAAAACTTGTTCAGTCTGATTAGAATTGATCGAACAGTATTTGTGTTACTTCTGAGATGAGTTAGTATTTATATTATTTATAGAGTTCGGACTGTTACCCTCATAGTAGCGACATTTTCTCAAAGGGCGCATAGCCCAGTAGATAAACTTGACCCAAAGAGTTGTTAGTTTATTACTTGACAGCAGCAATGGTGAACAGTGAGAGAAAAAAGGTACAGGGAATGTTGAAAAAAAGATAAGAGATGGATGGGAATTAAGTAGATAGAAGATAGCAATTGACATTGCATTTAAACTTGTAGCTCTCAGGGAGGTAAGCATATGGGAGTTACACAAAGATACTGAATGTAAATAGCATAGTTATTTAAATAAGGTCATTTTCACCAATGAGAAAGATATCAGTTTTAAAATTTAGACTCCAGTTTATGAGTAACTAAAAGTATGAAGTGTATATCATTGTAGAAATACAAAAGGCGAGAGTCTCTTTTCCGTTGAGATGGTCAGGAGAGTCATTATAAACCGGTGAACTACGTCAAAGTATTGTGCCACGAAGACCATTTGCGATGTAGAGCTCGGAGTCGAAGTGGGTCCCTAAGCAACAACGGCTGGTTGTAAAAGAATAAAATCCACATACATACATACATGGCCTAAACAGGTTAATAGAGAAACTGTCGTCGAAGGATTGTGTAACGAATGCTAGTTGTGATTTACAAAGCTGTGTAGAAGTACGTCCCTCAGATAGAGATAGAGATAGAGATAGAGAGAGAGAGAGATAGAGAGAGAGAGAGAGAGAGAGATATAGAGAGATAGAGAGATAGAGATAGAGAGATAGAGATAGAGATAGAGAGATAGAGATATAGAAATAGAGACATAGAGAGATAGAGATATAGAGATAGAGATAGAGATAGATAGATAGATAGATAGATAGAGAGATAGATATAGAGAGAGATAGAGAGAGAGAGAGAGAGAGAGAGAGAGAGACTTCCTAAAGAGGTTCTTAGAGAAACCGCCGTAACTCCAGTTCCCTCACACGGAAATATTACAAATAAGGTTCCTTTTTTTAAAACAACGTCTGTTACTGCGTATATGCTGTAATATTTCTCTGTGGTTCACCGTCTATATGTGCAATGCATATATCTAACTGTATATGTGACGTGGCATTATAAAACTTTCTCTAAAAACTAAGCATGTTTGTCATTCTTTTTCCGTTCCGCTATTTGGTTCCGTTTATGAACTACGGTTTTATTATATCACGGATATAGTAATACCCATAACTGTAAGGAATACTAATGGGAGAATAAATCTGTCTTCCATCGAAATATCCCATTATATTACGAAGAAAGCAATTTGTCATGTACAATATTAATCGAAAAAAAATAAACAGAAAACTTATTTTAATTCTGTTCACAGAAATGTATTACGGATTCCTAATGATTAATGCGCCATCTTCGTTGATTATATATCAATTTTTTTTCAGAATTTAACTCAATCTTGACATGGTACGACTGGTAAATTGTCGCCATTTTATATTTTAATTTCTCGCATTCCCGTTGTTTATTTTGATGTCACTGACTGCACTGTACTGTAGGGTCAGTTGGGCACCGTCTGTGAGAAAAAAGAGGATTCGAAAAGAGTTTCATGAGTTTAATGGTGATTACAAAAGTACGGTTGCTTAGAAAACTAACTTTAATCGTTCCGATAAGAAAATAATATTCAAATTGTTAGTGAGGGCCTAAGACTCGACACTACATCGTGTGTCTTATAAAGGTAATGCTGTCATGTGTCAAGAGGGTGGCTGCTAGAAGAACCGATGTCTGGCAACAGGATTCTGCTGAATGCTACACAAACTGAAGTATCTAATCATGGCTCTCAGACAATTTCTGCATCTATATTACCGCCCACATCTGGCCACTTATCTCACCAGACTGCAACCTCCTTGAATATTATGTGTGGGACACGGTTGAACGAGGGACCAACGAAAATACTTGTAAAGCCAAGGGTGAACTGAAGCTAAAGATTATCGGAGCATACACCAACTTAAACAACGAGATCATTCAGACGAGTTGTAAGAGATTCCGAATTCGTCTGAAGGCCATCTTTAAAGCCAATGATGATTGTAGTGAATAAATTTACTCTTTATTATTTTAGGATATTTTAGCGTAATTTTTTAACATATGCCTGTTAAGATGAGATGTCGCTTACCAATTTTCATTTTCATTTTTTGCGTAATTTAAACAATTCATCAATCGCATCTTGTAATGATCAGCTTCACCACCTGACGATTAATTATTGAACTTCGAAAATGACTTATTTGCAGTGGTCAACTACATAAATTTCCGAAATACCACCAACGATCTTAAAAAGATGATGATGTAAGACATGTCGACGTTCGAAAAATCCGATAAAATTATTATTAAATGTTGCAAGTGATTCCGAATTCGTCTGATAGCCGTGGTTGAAGCCAATAATGATTTTAGGGAATAAATTTACTCTTTATTATTTTAGGATATTTTAGAGTAATGTTTTTGAAAATATGTCTGTTAAGATGAGATATCACTGTTATTTTCATGTTTGCGTAATTTAGGCAATTTATCCATCGCACATTGTATATGATTAGCTCTACTACCTGATGATTAATTATTGAACTTCGAGAATGTTGTATTTGCAGTGGTCAACAAAGTAAAATTCTGAAATAAAACCAACGAGTTTAAAAAAATAATGCGTAAGACATGTCGACGTTAGAAAAATCCGAAAAAATTATTATTAAATCGAAAAAGACGAACAAACATTATATTATTTATATCGAAGCACACCACAAATCCATTAATAAAAAACTAGAAAAAGACGCCTTATTACTGGGAAATATTTCATTTTTCGCATAAAAAAATGTATTTACTTGTCTTCCAGAGTCAAACAATTGTCACAGTTCTTCTCAAATTGCTGCTAACATTAACAGATAGTCGGGTGAACAGCCTAATTTTCTTCAGACAGTACGGCACTGGTTTCTGATGTTTTCGCAGGAGGAGATACTAGTCTTAAGTATCAATGCGCTAAAGGACGCCGATCAGCATTTCACAATTGACATTTGAAAAAAGTAGACGAACAAAACGCAAGCCATCGTGTCAGAAGAAATGTTTCAGATAATGGGCCCATGAACTACAACAATATCGAATCATCTCAAGAAAATTGGCAAGGTGAAGAAACTCGTTTAATGGGTTCCACATAAACTCGGTGAAAAAACAAATTGTTCGACTTTTCTTTTTTAACTCTGTTCGATGCTGCGTTTAGGAAATTCGAATGATCCATTTCTTGATCGAATTGTAGCTTGTGATAAGAAATGAAATCTTTATGACAAACTTAAGCGATCGGCTTAGTGGTTTGATCATGACGAAACAACCATTTTCCAAAACCTAAATTGCACGAACAGACTTGGGTTATCGATTACTCACACACACACACACACACACACACACACACATATATATATATATATATATATATATATATATATACAATGTCTGGCGATTTGTATTCGAGGATAACCAATGGGTAGCTGTTTCCAAATGCAGCCACATTAGTATTTGTTCAACACCCACAGAGCCTACCTGTGTTTTATAATACAACTATGCTGAATGAACCTTAGTTTGAACGTTTTTTTTTTTAATGGAAACTGTTATTTGAGTAGATATTCTGTTTTTTCTATAATTAAACAGCATATTTCGTGCACCCATCGGCCTAAATGTTTGAAAAAATCTTGTTTAGGAAAATATTTATCATCCGGTAGTATTCAAAACTGTATGCTCTCATATGCAGGGGTTGTGTGTATTAGTTCTGACGTGTCTTATCACTAGACTACTAAAGATATTTAGCAGTCAATATTTAAATTACGCGTTAAATACATATTCTCTTGATTTATTTTAGAAACACCTATATTTGCACGGGATCGTATCCTAATATAAATAAACGCAACTAAAGACAATCTTACAAAATAATGCGGTAATTTACTAAATTAGTATTAACGACATATTTATTCAAATTTATTTGTTTCAACATTATTTTTAATGAAGACTCTTATATGAGTGGATATTCTGTTTTTTTTTTTCTGTAATTAAACATTACATTTTATATAGACACCGGCCTAAATGTTCGAAAAGTCAGGTTTTGAAAATATTTATCTTCCGGCAGGATTCTAACCAGCATATTCCCATATTAATCAGTTAAGTGCCATACGTGATACACGCTTTGGGCGATCATGTCTCGAAAGCGATATGACTGACTTGCAAGAAGATTATCCCGCAGTAGGTTGCCATTGCTTTCTGCGGTAGACTGGTTGACAGCCAATTCTATACAACCCAATCTGTCCTATTATTTAACCCATATCTGGAGGAAAGAGACAGATTAATACCTTTCTTAAAAGTATTTGTGCGTAAGTGAATGTAAGGACTTCAACCGGAATTCGAACTCGATTTTTCATTCCGTGTAGATATCCACTGTACCACAACGCACATATAACGGAAATAAATGCTGTCATTGGATATGACATGTCGTATCTCTCGACCATAGAACATATCATGGTATATATATATATATATATATATATATATATGCATTATTTAGAATTTATAACATAATATATATATATATGTATGTATTATTTAGAATTTATAACATAAATTTTGCCCTTATTCTGGTATTTTTCAGACCAGAGATTGCTGTTTCGATTGGTCCATCCTGTTTTTATAACAACGCCTCCTTGATTAAGAGGGTTTAGCTACTTTTTTAAACTTTTAAATCCCTCAAACTTGTAACTGAATTCATCACTTGATAAGACACGGATAGTGTCGAAACAAAATGGCTACTTTTGTAGTAATATTATAACATATTTATGTTATAAATTCTAAAAAATAATTAATTAGCTCTACTTTGAGCATTTTTTGAAGAATAGTGTTTCTTTGGATACGGAATATTATTAAATCCATACCTACCCTATACTTGTGTCGGAGTCTAACCGTACTGATGAGCTGTGATACGGCGAGACAGATCTGTCTGCTGATGACTATTTACGCTCTCACGCTGTGAGTGAGCACGCCGGAATAATGGTAGACTTTGAAAAACAGTAGCTACTCTGTCATGTACGCATCGCTCATTCCGTAATGAATTAGAGTACTCTGGTTATTGAGCGTGCATAATTATAATGTATACGCTAAAAGGTCTGCTTTCTTCTACCGACTGCCCATGGCCCAGAGGTAGAATCGCCGACTGACGATTTCAGGTCGGATTTCAATCCTGGGTTACAAAGCAATCGGAGTCTAACCGTACTGATGAGCTGTAATACGGCGAGACAGATCTGTCTGCGGATGACTATATATATATATGTGTGTGTGTGTGTGTGTGTGTGTGTGTGTGTGTGTATGAGCCGATATCCACTGCACCACAACGCACATCCGTCACTAAAAGCTGACAGCACCTGGTATTCCCAAGCGGTCACCCATCTAAGTACTGACCAGCCTCAACTATATTGGAAGAGACTAGAAAATTAATTTTTGTAAACAGCTTCCAGATTAAAAAAAGAAAGCCTTAGGTATATATATATATAGATAGATAGATATAGATATATATAAACAGTTTAACTCTTTAATAGAGAAGATTCATATCGAAATGGAAACTTCATGAGGACACCGTCATGATTTTCTCACATGTCATAGCTGTTTGCCGTGAAGTCCCGTTTTTCTTGTTTATATAGAAAATGGGAGTGGTCTTGTTTGTGATTAGTTAGTTATTCTTTTTCTTTTTGTTTATGATTGTTTTATTTTTCTCTTTATTTTTTTATTGTGTAGTTTTTTATTTATTTTAATTTTTATTTTTCGTGTATGTGTGAATGGGTGTTTGTTTAGTTGGAATGGACAATTTTGTTTTATTGCCCTCGGTTTGAATTGACCTTGGTTTTAATATGTCGGTGTGTTTTGTCGAGTGACAGTTTTTTCTGGGTCACGGTTAGGTGTTATTATATTAGTACTTTTCGTCTTTGCATGTGTTTGCTTTTATTTGTGCTTTCATTTTTATTCTAATTAATTAATTTATTCATTTTGTTTTTTTGTTTTTTGTTTAATGTTTGCTTTATTATTTACTCTATCTGTGGTGTGTGGGTGTTTGTATGTAGTTTAATATTTTGTAGTTATTTGTGTGCTTTGTTTTTGATTATCGTGGTTAAGTATTCGTAATCATATTCTTACGTTTTAAGTCTTTAATGTTCTATTTTTTAAATATGCGTTCTTTTTTCTTTATTTTTTATTATATTATATAGCCTATTTTTTGTTTGCTTTTTGTGATTTTTATTGTTGTTTGTTTCGCAAGTCTGCATTTTTCCAATATCTTGTTTTCTTATTTAAAATTTTATTTTAGTTGTTTAAACTTATTATCACTAATTCATTTTCTAAGAATAATTTACAACCTTTGCAGTTACTGCTGTATGCCGGTGACTTTTTTTTTTTTTTTTACTATTTCTCATTTGATTTTGTGGTAATGTTGTTTTCTTTCTAGTTACATATATATTATGATAACGTTGTGTTTTTGTATTTTTTGTGTTGACTGATGTTTTGTGATTATTAACTCTTTCTTTACACGATATTTCTGTTTCTCCTATGTAAATTTTTTTTATTTGTATTGATGTTATTTGTTACGGTTGCATTGTATATTGTTTTTATTAAAACATTTAAGTAAACAGTTATTCTACTTTCGACAGTTATATGTGTTCGTATTGTCTTGTTGGCTTGTGTTGTTATTAGTCTTATTAAATATTTTCTTGGTGTGTTTGGCTGTTGCCTTTTCCATATTTTCCATGCAGCTGTAGCTGATTTTGATTATATTTTCATTAATAATTTTTCATATTTTGTTGTGTTTGGGAAAGTATTTTTCTATTATGTTGAAAAATATTTTTCCTATTGTTGTTTTTATATTTTTGTAGACTGGATTAAAGGAGATTGTGTGTCGTTTTCTATTCTTTTTGTTTGGTTTCTATTTATGTATTCACGTTTGAGTATCAGTTATTGTTGGGGCGCTCTCCACCTTTCCACGGAAATAGACTATTCGAATCACGATATAAAATAGTAGTGATTATACCTCGAGTAAGGAAGTCGAGTGAGCGAGTCAGTCGGGTATTTCCGGTATTGCACCGGAAGTGTTCTACTAGTCAATCTATCGCGTCTCTACAACGATACTGTATACTAATTACCTTGTTCTGTATTCTACTAATCCGCACCTCTTGTAAATACTTCTCTTTTCCTGTCAATACACCTACTTTTATACTATTACGTTGTTTTGTATTATTTCAAATAATTCTGTTACCCGACATAATATATACACAAATTGATGAAAAAAACATTATAGTTAGTCCGGTATTTCCGGTATTGCACCGGAAGCGCTCTACTAATCAATCTATCACGTCTCTACGACGATACTGTATACTAATTACCTTGTTCTGTATTCTACTAATCCTCACCTCTTGTAAATACTTCTCTTTTCCTGTCAATATACCTACTTTTATACTATTACGTTGTATTGTATTATTACGTTGTATTGTATTATTACACATCATTTTGTTACCCGATGTAACAGTTATTTTTGAGTGCTGACTCATATGTTTCTTTTATTTTCATTGAATATTTTTATGTTACTTAAGTTCGTAGATAGTCTTTGTTGATAGATCTGGCTATGTGTTTAAATATATTTTGAGGGTTGTTGGAATTTTTATTGATATATATGGGATTGTTGTTTTCTTTTCTTGTTGTTGTATTGTTTGTATGTACCATTGCTTAGTTTGAGTGTCATATTTAGGAAACTGACTACAGCCCAGACGAGTGAGAACATCATAAAAGTGTACTCACGAAATCTTGATGTTGGTATGAGTCTGCTCTTTTAAAGAGATAAACTCTTTGTAATTATCAACGCTCTACCTACACCCCGATATCGAGCACATTACGATAAAATACCTGTTTGCCAAAAAATATTTTATCAATAATAACCTCTGAAACCTTGTTATATATATATATATATATATATATATATATATATATATTATAGGGGTGGACAAAATAAAGGAAACACTTAGTATGGTTATAGCATAATCTAAAACATTTTATTAAACTGTCAAAATCTTTTCTATTTTTATGTTTGCTGAATTAATATTAGTAGTACTTCATTTTCTTTACTAAAACTATTGTTTTTTTTATAGATATTATTTTAATAAGTTTATAAAAATCAATAGTCAGGACTATTTAAGAATTTTAAGTGATCAACTTCAACCTATGTTTCAGTCTGTTGCCGAAGAGAAATACCAAATTTCGGGATGATAATGTAGCCATTCATACTGCTAAAGTTGTAGCTGAATGCACGAGGAATATTCTAGTGAAGTAGAACATCTTATCTGGCCACCATAGACCCCAGATCTCAACATCATCGAATATTTTTAGTTTATTTTAGAAAAAACAAGCGAAGAGTCGATATCCTCCACGATCGTCATTTCAAGAATTGGAATTGTTTTAGCTGAAGAATGGACAAAAATTTCTCTGGAAACAATTCAAAATTTGTACGCAGAATTCAAGCTGTAATTACTGACAAAGTCGGTACTACTCTATATTAAATTAAATCTAATTAAAATTTCAAGGTGTTTCCATTATATTTTCCATCCCCTGTTCATATGAAAATAATCTTCAATGTAAACAAATTCTAAAAAGCATAATTTTTCTTGGTTCTTTCAGTAAAACAATAAAATTAATGCCATATTTGAACCTGGGATAATTCGTAAAATATGACTTTAAAAACGTAATTATTTCTCTTCTTGGTTGTTAAGTAAATACCAAGTGTTGTGGCTTCTTATTATTCTGCTTTGAACCGTGAAATCTCCAAACTAAACAATGTTGTTTTTCGCCACTGGCTGCTCGACGCTATATCAATAGATATCAGCTTTAATGAAACTTTAGGAGTGAAACAAGGAAATTATTGTTTGTTTTATCTCTATTTGCTTATGTACCGATTTGGGTTGCTCTTGGATATTTGCGAAAGGAAATAATCCACCAAAACCGTCTTTAAAAGACATCTTTGCCAGTCATTCAGAGAGAAAATAATCCAGCTAATAAGTCTTCCATCTTATCATAAAACAATAGTCAACAAATCTATTCTTGTATATTACTAGCGAGTTTGATTCTCAAAGAAGATACTACACGTGAGCCTTTACCTCAGATTTGAATCTCAGTAAAAATTAATATGCGGCTTTTTTTATGGAAGAATAGCAGACATGTTATTCTCATAGACATCTACAAAAATTTTTCTGTCAGCCAGACTGCAACTTGGTAAGTTTAGCCAGTGTGATCTTATTTTTTGAATTATTTATTTATTTTGATTTGTATTTTGATTTGTATTTTTTATTTTATTTCGGTTCTTATATTTTTCTGCCTAATTTTTGTGTAAATTGTTGTTAATTATCAAATTTAGGTTTGGTATATTAGGGCTTTGGTTATATGTAGGAATTCTAAGACCGGCCATGTTTGTTTATTTTTTTTTATTTTATTGTTCTCTGTCATTCCCTTGCTAACTGGACACATGGCTTGGAGGTGATCCCCCCCTCCATCACACTACTGTCTGTTACTGCTTACTTAAGGTAACTTAATCTCTCCAGAACTCTCCAGAACTGTATAGAAGAAACAAAATGGAGATAATTTTTGAAATTTTCTTAACTTTTTTCTGTCAGCCAGCCTGCAACTTGGTGAGTTTAGCCAGTGTGATCTTATTTTTTGAATTATTTATTTATTTTGATTTGTATTTTTTATTTTATTTCGGTTCTTATCTTTTCTGCCTAATTTTTGTGTAAATTGTTCTTAATTATCAAATTTAGGTTTGACTTTTACTAAGTTAAAACTTAGTTAACTTCAGTCACACATTTATTCTTTTTTTTTAATTGGAGTAAATAGTACCTTCTATCGCCCGGTCTCACACTCCACCCCCTTCTTTTGGACAGGAGTAGAGGTGATCGCCTTGTTTCTTGTTTAGGAAGGGGTTCCTGGTTCATCTCTCTCTTTTTCGGTCTTTATGTCGGTTCGGCTGGAAGCTTTTTGCAGTTGGTGAGTATGGTGGAAATGTCTCTTCATTCTGAAGGTACCGGGTTGGAAGTTTCCTGGTTGCTGCTTCCGACTGGTAGTTAGGAGCCCGAACTCTTGCGTAGCGTCTCGAGAGGCTGCTCTGATCAACAGTTGAATAATATCGGGGTTTCTGTAGTGCCATTTCGCGCATGGACGGGCGTCCCTGCATGAATTTCCGATGGGCAACACCGAGGCCACATTATGCTGCAGGCGGCGCCATTCACCATCCTTCACCTGCTGCAATTAACGACCATCTGACCCTACTCTAGACCTCTCTATATCCACAACTATAACCAGCATGAAATTAAACAAACAAAATAGCAAGCCTAAATCAGCTAGTCGTAAATCGCCCAAACCTATCTGCGTTACCTTCACAAATATACGAGGTATTCGCAGTAACTTTAATAGTGTAGAATCTTTCCTTCTAACTAACTCACCCGATATCTTAGCTATATGTGAGACTAACCTTGACCCTTCTATCCCCTCTTCAGAGCTGTTCGTTCCTGGTTACCTTCCTCTCTTCAGGAAGGACTCCAATGTCCATATGCATGGGCTTGGTGTATATGTCAGCAAACAACTCCCCCTAGCCAGGGTCACAACTCTTGAATCCCTTGATCATTCCTTCATGTGCTTCCGTCTCTCACTTCTAAGCTCGGTTAGCTATCTCTTCTTCCTCTACCGCTCCTCCTCCTCCTCTGACTGTACGGTACTTGATAGCATCTCTACTAACATCGACAGGGCCATTTCTTCTAACCCATCTGCCCATATATTTGTGTTTGGCAATTTTAACGCCCACCACACCAAGTGGCTTGAAAACTCAGCCACCGACCTTGCTGGGATCCGCACCATGCACTTTTCAATAGCCCAAGCTCTAACGCAAGTGGTGGACTTCTCCACGCGTTTCTCTAAAAACCCTAACGGTAGGGACTCTTTACTCGACCTTTGTTTTACCTCCATCCCAGACTCCTGCACTACCAGGCAACTCTGCCCCCTCGGAAACTCTGAGCACGCCGTAGTCTCCATAAACATATCAATCCGCACTAACTCTACCCAAGAAAACCAGACCAGCAGAATATCGTACTGCTATCAAAGAGCCGACTGGGACTCGTTCAGGGACTTCCTCTGCGACGTCCCCTGGAACAACGTCTTTGATCTTCCTGTCGAAGACTGTGCCTCCGAAGTCTCCTCTTGGGTTAAGGCTGGCATCGATGCTTTTATCCCTACCAGAAAATTCCAACTAAAACCAAATTCGTCCCCCTGGTTCTCACCCGCTTGCTCGGCCGCTATTGCCCACTGGAACCATTTCTTCCGGCTCTATCGAAGCTGCTCGTCGAACCAAAACAGGCGCCTTTTCACCTCAGCACGGAACAAGTGTAAAAAAGTACTGAACGAAGCCAAGAGGGCGTTTGCTACCAGAATTAGGCAACGCATAGCATCCTCTAAGTTTGACTCCAAAGATTACTGGCGTCTTTGCAAAAGCGTGCTCAGCAGGAACAAGACTTCAATACCCCCACTAATCAATGAATTTGAAGTTCTCACCTCCCCAGCCAACAAGGCTGAATGCTTTGCCCGTAGATTCTCAACCAATTCGACACTGGACTCGTTAGGAATACCTACACCAGACTTCCCACCCAGAACTAATGTTCAACTAAATAACGTCCACATTACACCCTCGCTGGTCGCCAAGATAATTGCACAACTTGACCCACACAAAGCGAGCGGCGGTGACGGAATCCCAGTCATAGTACTGAAGAAATGTGCCCCAGAACTCTCCTCTGTCCTCTCTAAACTCTATAACCTCTGCCTAACTGCTTCCTGCTTTCCTGCCCGTTGGAAGTCCTCCTGCATAGTACCTATATTTAAGAATTCTGGCGAACCCTTAGACCCCGCCAATTACCGTCCTATTAGTCTCCTTCCAATCTTTGGCAAGGTTTTCGAAGCCATTATCAACGCCGAGGTGATTCAGCATCTTATGGCCAACGGGCTTCTCTCTGACAAACAGTATGGGTTTCGCTTCACCAGGTCTACTGCTGATATGCTAACGACCATTACCGAGTACATATACCAGGCACTTGACAAGAATGGTGAAGCCCGAACCGTTGCCTTGGATATCTCTAAAGCATTCGACAGGGTCTGGCATGCTGGCCTCTTGTGCAAACTGCGGAGCTATGGGATAACTGGACATCTGTTTGACCTCATCCAGTCTTTCCTCTCTAACCGCACATTGAAGGTGGTATTAAATGGGCATGCCTCCCAAAACTACCAGACGAACGCGGGCGTCCTTCAAGGTTCTATCCTAGGTCCCACGCTCTTTCTGATCTACATTAATGATCTCCCCGACACCATTAGATCCCAAGTTGGCATGTATGCCGACGACACAACAATCTACTCCCGCATCGATCAGAAACCAGGTCTGGACGACAAAGTGAACCTCGCTGCCGTACTTGAAAGGGACCTCCAATACGTAGTGACCTGGGGTAGGAAATGGTTGGTAAATTTCAATGCCTCTAAAACTAATCACCATAGACAATCGCATCTACCTCCCATTAGCATGGGACAGGCTAGCCTCCCAGAGAGTAAAATACTACGCCTCTTGGCCTTACACTCTCGGCGGACCTCAAATGGAATGACTATATTGAATCCATTGCCAAATCTGCTGCTATGAAAGTGGGCTCCCTGTGCAGGGCCCGGAAATTTTTCCCACCTGAATCTATTCTACACATACTGCTGCCATATCTGGTCGGGTGCCCCTGCTGCTCTCCTTGGGCTTCTTGACAAAATACAAAGGAGGATCTGTAACATGGTTGATACTGACTTGGCAGACCGGCTGCAGCCGCTCTCACACCGGCGTGATGTGGCTTCCCTGTGCCTCTTCTACAAGTACTTTCATGGCTTCTGCTCCGATGAGCTTAGATCACTGGTGCCGCCTAAGCACGAATTTACACGAGATACTAGATTAGCAACTAGGTCCCACCCTTTTACAGTTAAACAAATAAGATGTAACCGTAAATTCTACTCCAACATCTTCTTTTCTCGCGCTTCCTGCCTGTGGAACTCCCTTCCACAAGTCTGCTTTCCCGACAGTTACAATCTCCAGGTGTTTAAATGTAGGGTCAATAGACACTTCCTATCACACTAACTCCCAACTATTCTCACAACACTCTCATCTACCCAACCCTCATTCTCGGTATCCTTACCCGCCTATCACCCACCCTCTGTCATTTCCTATATTTAATCAGCCTTTCTCCACTCTACGTAGCCCCCTGCACAGTAGTGGCAGTGACATACCTTGCTCGGGGTGAAACGTTTATAAAAAAAAAATCTATACTTTATTCTGTACCCGCTATATAAGTTATATTGAGATGTTGCCCTAGTCTGAACAGAGGGTGGGAGTCATCTTTATTTTAGGATTATCGGCGCAGTGTATTAACCAGTTTTTCTCAAAAGCTAATACAATGTTAGCGATTTCAGTATTATGTGAGGGTTATTCCACTTTTTCGACGTGTAGCTTCTACTGACAACGCTAGCAAATGGCGTATATAAATAAAAGTCTGCAAATTGCAATTTCCATTTTATTTCTCAGCATAAAACAGAATGCCGTAGAAACGAGACGGAATTCGTCCCCTGACAAGAAGGGCAAACACCATTGAACACAACACAGAATATGCTATGCATGCAATGGACTAAACTTATTTATCAGCACATGTTTACATCTAATAATTATACTAATCCAATATATATATATATATATATATATATATATATATATATATATATATATATATATAATTAGTGTACACACTTCGTGTAAAATCTTTCATGCAATAAAGACGAAAGCTGATGATGGTTCGCCTGAAATAGGGCTATATTTCCGATTTGCCATGAAATGACGTGTCTGTCTTAATTTTTCTTATATTTGCTCTATATGTATTTATATACATGTATATTTAGAGCTCTCTTAGAGTGTTATCCTACCACTGTATGTACAGGATACTCCTTTGGATTCTTCTATATCTACACCGCATACTGATATATATATATATATATATATATATATATGTGTGTGTGTGTGTGTGTGTGTGTGTGTGTGTGTGTGTGTGTGTGTGTGTGTGTGTGTGTGTGTGTGTGTGTGATTTTGCTATATAATTATATTATGATTTCAATCAGTAGGTTAATTGCCATACGTGCACTTTTAGGCGATCATATCTCTGTCTATCTATTACTGACTATTGATACATGTTAATCGTAACATAAGAGAAAATAAAAAGTATTAGAAATCAGAGATAAACATCACATACAAATATTTAATTTACAAAAAATACAAAATAAAAATTATTTACATATATACAATTTTGCATTCGAATAAAAATATAGAGTTTACTACTGCCAGGCGAAGTGTTACGAGGAGAGAAAGAAAAGCTAATACGAAGTGTTACGAGGAGAGGAGGGGAAGTACATTGTCAGACATCTTTCTTGGCGAGGAGTTAAGTGTTGTACTGTTTGAAAATCCTTAAATACGTATATCAAGACGAATTATTGGCTTGGTCAATGAAAAAGGCAAAAATAGGTATTTACCCAAATAGTTCCGTGAGGTTCTCTTTCAAGGTTTTAGTTGTTCTTACTTTGTCTACAAAACTCTTTCGGCTGGATCTCGATCCTAGAATTTTTTTACCGGAGTTGATATGACAACATAATCCTTTAAACAACTCTTTCAAGTTTTTGTTTGGCGTCGACTAGAAATATTCTTTCGGCTGGAATATTTCCTTGAATCGAAACCGGTGTTGACGAGGTCAGCACATCCTCCTGCCGGCTTCGGGCCCAAAACTAATTTTTATAGGGACTAACACTTAATTTGCATACTTCTAGAACACGTAGAATTATCTGGAAATTTCTATAATCTTCCAAACGTTCTATTTTTAATTTCATTATTTTTACGACTACTTTCTGAATTAAAATTTTTTGTAGCAACATTTTATTGCCACTGTATTGCAGGGGGTTATATAGGAGGAAAAGTTATCAGAAAGAGTGAGAGATTATAGTGGGTGTCGGGAAGTGGGTAAGAGAAGGATGAAAATACTGATGAGAGTGAAGTGGACGGAGAAAGGAACATGAGAGAGTGGATGCAGGTTAGTGAGATAAAAGATGACTGTTGACTTTACATTTAAATTCTTGGCGATTATAGCTGTCGGGAAAGCAAGTAAATGGAAGGGAATTCCACAGTAAAAGGGTGAGACCTAGTTGCTAATCTTGTGGCTCGAGTAAATTTATACATATAGGGCACCAGTGAGCTATGTTCATCGGAGCAGAAGCCGTGAAAGTGTTTGTAGAAGAGAAAGAGGGAAGCCACATTGCGCCGGTGAGAAACTGACTGTATCTGAGCAGCTAAGATGGGATCTATCACATTACAGATTCTCCGTTGGATTTTGTCAAGGACAGCTAGGGGCATAGCAGAAGCACCCGACCAGATTTTCTTTTCAATCATATCACCCCAAGCAAGGCGGTAACGCCACTGATGTGCAGGGGGCTACATAAGAGTGAAAAGATTGGAAAAAAGAAAGCCGGAAACCACATCCTAAACAGGGAACAAGGGATGAGCCTCTACATCTGTTCAATAGACGTGGGTAGTGTGAACCGGGCGATAGTTTAGTCTATCTACTCCAACTGAAAAAAAATAAAAAAAAATAAAAAAAATAAATAGAAAACAGTGAAAAAAGTTGAGTTTTATTAGAAACCTATAGCTCTAGAGTTTTATTTTAGTTGTTATAATTAAAACCAGATTTTACAGTAGGTTTAAAGTGATTTGCAGCTCAATCTGGTTTCAGTCAATTATGGCATGACAAGACACAAATATTCTTTAATTCAAATCTCCAGTAGAAAATTTATGATTTGCTATGAGAGATGAGAAATATTTCATCAGTCATTTAGGTTACTAAAATGTCTATCTTTATTTTTAAACATTTTTCCCTTCTCAATTATAGCTTAAATCTCATTGATAACTTTAATTGAAACTGAAACCAAAGAAAGAATTTCAATGTGTGTTGTTATTTCTAAAGCTTTACTGAGTTTGACAAGGCCACAAGTTTGGTTGGAATATCTAGTGAGGATTACATGCACACATCAGTAGTAATCGTCAACCAGACTAGCTTGTTAACCATTACCTCATGTTGAGGTGTGCTAGCTTTATAACTGGCTGGTGGTGAATAACTCATTTTTTTTCAGCAAGATTATTATCTGACAGCACCCACCTCCTTACAAAATTATTACTGAAACATTTTCAAGTAAGTTTAGAAGTTTACTTTTCTATTTTTATTCATGAACAATTTGTATCGGTTAAATTTTTCAATGCACGGGCGGATGGTAGATTTATATATGTGCAGGAATGTGCAGGCAGGAAAAACTTCCTGGTCCTACACAGAGAACCGACTTTCTTAGCAGCAGATTTAGCTATGGATTCTATATAGTCATTCCACTTGAGGTCTGTTGTGAGAGTTAAGTGGAGGAGGCGCAGTGTTTTGCTTTCAGGGAGACTAGCCTGATCCATTCTAATGGGTGGGGTAGGAGCGATTGTCTGTGATGGTTAATAGATAGCAGCTTTGTTTTGGAAGCATTAACATTCACGAGACATTTTTTACCCCAGTCACCACGTAAGGGAGGTCCTTTTCAAGCTCAGGAGCGACCTTTGCATTATCAGCCTCAGCAGATTTTTGATCGATGCGAGAGTAAACTGTAGTATTATATATATATATATATATGGAGAAGAGGTGATCGCCTTGTTTCTTGTTTAGGAAGGGGTTCCCGGTTCATCTCTCTTTTTCGGTCTTGCTGTCGGTTCGGCTGGAAGCTCTTTGAAGTTGGTGAGTATGGTGGCAACGTCTCTTCATTCTGAGGGTACCGGATCGTCAGATTGGAGTAGATAGACTAACCTATCGTCCGGTTCACACTCCACCCACGTCTATTGAAGAAGTGAAGAGGCTCATCCCTTGTTCCCTGTTTAGGATGTGGTTTCCGGCTTTCTCTTTTCCAATCTTTTCACTCCTTTTCCCTTTCTTTTTCAATTGAAGTAGATAGACTAACCTATCGCCCGGTTCACACTCCACCCACGTCTATTGAAGAGGTAAAGAGGCTCATCCCTTGTTCCCTGTTTAGGATGTGGTTTCCGGCTTTCTCTTTTCCAATCTTTTCACTCTTACGTAGCCCCCTGCACATCAGTGGCGTTACCGCCTTGCTCGGTGTGATATGATTAAAAAAAGAAAAAAAAGATTTCGTTGAAGTGTTTTAACACAAATTAAATGCAACCTATTTTGTGTTGTCGGTTAATTTTCTTTTTTTTTTTAAATGACACGAGTTAAAAATAAGCTTTTTCTTAAATACAATTACTATGTCAAATGAAATCTTCCCAAATCTGAAATGCAGCCTATCCTTCAATAAATAGCGGTATGCCTTTTATGATTTTATTTTTGCAACATAATTTTCTTAGAATGTAATTTAAATTACTTGTCAAATCCATGCTTTATTGATTTAAAGCCAAAAATGGATTTACTGATTTAATCTCGTTCCCAATATGCAGACATTTTCTTTTCATTCTTCTAAATGAACAATTCATTACCGCAGTTATAGGATTTTTAATCTCCTTCTTTTATGAAGGACATTTTGAATAATGCATTTCGGTTAGTTTTAACCGTATAACAGGAAGGTAATGTGTATTTTAAACCAGACTAATTTTTCCTAGTTCGAACATTCGTCAGCCTATCACGTCAACCATTATGTTACTGAATCAAGGTCGGAAGGTCACTAGAACGGTGTTTTATATCATAAAATACCTGATCAATGTAGGTGGTTGGTGGGCGACCAAAATATCTTGTTCTATTGCTATTGTATCTAGAACAGTAGATCACTCAATAGTTCTTGTTTGGCTCGCCAGCAGTACCTTGTAAAGCGTATTCCGCGTTCGGGTAAGATTGTAGAAATGTCAAGAATTGGTGTATACATCTGGGATCTAGTTAAATTTTGTCGCCAAGAGATGCTTACTGCTATCATCCGCGTGCAAGCTGTATAAAGCTCAGACTCTATGTGATGACTAATAAAAGCTAATAAAAATGTTTGTAGTTCCGAAAACATGCTTCAAATTAGTTTTCATTTTTTTTTTAAATTATTTCACCCGATCAAATACAAGACCACCACTGGTAATCAGTGGCTGATAGTGAGTAATATATATATATATACGTTCTCACACCCTGATTGAGCACTCTGGAATAATGGTAGACTTGAAAAACAGTAGCTACTCTAGCAAATACGCATCGTTCATTCAGCAATGAATTCGAACACTCTCAGCTATTGGGTGTGCATAATGATAATATACGCGCAAAAATGTCTGCCTCCTTCTACCGAGCGCTCATAGCTCAGAGCTAGAATCGCCGACTGACACCAATTCGGTCGGGTTCAATCCTGGGTTAAAAGCAATCGAATGTCTAACCGTACTGATATGCTCTGATACAGATCTGTCTGCGGATGACTATATATATATATATATATATTATGCTCTTACACCCTGATTGAGCACTCTGGAAGAATGGTAGACTTTGAAAAACAGTAGCTACTGTGGCATGTATGCATGGCTCATTCAGTAATGGATTAGACCACTCTGGCTATTGGGCGGGTATAATGATAATATACACGCTAAAAAGTCTGCCTTCTTCTACCGAACACCAGAGGTAGAATCGCCAACTGACGCCAATTCGGTCGGGTTTCAAACCTGGGTTAAAAGCAATCGGAATCTAACCGTACTGACGAGCTGTGATACAGCGAAACAGATCTGTCTGCGGATGACTATATATATATATATATATATATATATATATATATATATATATATTGCGATGGATTAATTGTCGTCGAAATTAGGTCGTAATAAAAATAACGATCATATCTCATTTCAACACATATATTTACCATTTATATATATTTAAATTTTCTTATATATATATTTATATATATATATATATATATATATATATATATATATATTGTATTATGAATTAATAAATATACATATATGAATACTCTCAAATATACGCACATATAAAAAATATTATTCTTGTGTTAACAAAACAGTGATCAATGTAGTATAAACAGAGCTATTAATTATATATATATATAATATATATATATATACATAATATCCTACGTCAATAACATGTAGGAGTTTCATGCACAACGCAATCATCAGGTGCATATTACAAACGGCTATATATATATATAACGGATGTCTAACCGTACTGATGAGCTGTGATACAGCGAAACTGATCCGTCTGCGGATGACTATATATATATATATATATATATATATATATATATTGTGCGATGGATTAATTGTCGTCGAAATTAGGCAATGATAAAATTAACGATCATATCTAATTTCAACAGTTATATTTACCAGAATTACACAAAATTATTGAAATAATAAAGAGTAAATTCATTAAATAAAATTCAATTTGCTTTCATCCAAGGACTTTTGACGACTTTGGGGAAACTCTTCGAAATTTTCTGGACATTCTCCTTGTATATGCTGCATAATGATTGCCTTCAGTTCATGTTTGGTAACACAGAGAATTTTGTTGTTCTATCGCTCAACTTAGCTCCACACGTAATATTCAATCAAGTTGCAGTCTGGAGAGTTGGATGGCCAGATCTGAGGGGTGATATGGGTGCAGAAATGATCTGAGAGCTATGATCTGGTTCTCCTTCTTGTGTAACCTGGCGCAGAGACTTGTGCCAGATAAAGTCTTCCAGCGGACACGCTCTTGACCCATGTCAGCACTACCTACGCAAAGCACTTGGTGTAGGACTCTATGATGAATCTAAGGCCAACAGCAACAAATTCGGAAGTTCTTTTTTCATGAAGTTTTCAGTTCCTATGTAATCACCATTAAACACATGCAACAATTTCCGAATCCTCTGCACCGTCCTCAAACTGACAACCAAACTCTTTGAAATTTTGTATTAGGTCGCGAAAGTACAAATTACTGGCAACGTGAATTGCAGCATGGTATTCTTTTTCTTGCAGATGGTGCCCAACTGACCCTACTAAACTGTGCAGTAGGCATAATCGCAAAAGAAAAATGCACATACACGAAATTAAAAATACCTACATAAATTTTACCCATCGCGACCTGAATTTATATTCTCCTTCTTTTATGTGCCATGTCCTTTCAGGACGTAGGCGATCATGACTTTCCACGTCTCCCTATGGCTCTTAGCACGCTTTCTCCTGTTGCACCATGCAACCCTAGTTCGGTCATTTACCTGATCAGGTCCTTCAAATATGTTATCTGCTGCTTTCCCCTGTCTCTTTTCCTCCTCTATCTGGCCTGTTAGTATCAGGTTCTCCAAGCCCTCCTTCTTCATTGCATGTCCCAAGAATTTTAGTTGTCTCTTCCTGATGCTCAGTAGTAATTTCCTTCATTGCTCACATGCTTGGTCCATGATATCCGCAGCATCCTTCTGTAGAACCACATTTCAGCTGCTTCAAGTTTTTCCTTCATCTTCGAAGATATTGTCCAACATCCACTCTCATATTGAAGAACCGACATCACATTGCAAATCCAGTGCTCTCCTCTTTGTTTCTAGTAAAATTGCCCTGTTTCTTAATACTTTACTCAACTTCTGGAATGCCTATTTCTCCTTCGGGTCTCAGTGTCGCACTTTTCGTCTTGTGTTAGAACACTTCCTTAAATTTCATAAATTCGTATATATTCTATGTATTTAAGCAACAATTATTCTTTAAGACAAATAATATTAAAAAGACACACATATTATGTCGAATAATTTTATTTATTGACTTTTGTAAATTACGAATAATTAACTCTGGATTAGTAGGAAATATTGTCAGAAATTTTCCGAAATGGTATTTCAGAATATAATTACAAGAAATAAGGTCCAAACATCTAAATTATATATATATATATATATATATATATATATATATATAGAGAGAGAGAGAGAGAGAGAGAGAGCTCTCCCATACTACGCGATTTACATTATTTGAACAATTGTCCTCATCTTTGTTGGCATTTGTACGACGTTTCGGCCGTTGTACGCTCCAGCCTTCTTCAGGTGCTAGGAATTTCGAAATTTGTGCATTTTATGTGTATTTGTATATATATATATATATATACGTACGTTTAATTATTCTTTTATTTTTCATTTGGACCTATCATCGTATGAAACAGCTTAGTGTATTAACACAAGATTATACGGAAAAATTAGACACTTCTCATATTCAATATCTAATACACGCGCATACACATACACACCCACACTTAAGCGCGCACATACACACCCGCACGCACATATAACACACACACACACACACACACACACACACACACACACGCGCGCACACACGCAAAAAGCCATTAAGAATTTTATCTCCAATCACAATATGTCGGAAAAATGAACAACGATGAAAAAAATTATATGATCGGCTTTTCATCAAGAAAAACGACCCAGTGTTAACGAAAGGCTGACTTATAATCGAATCGAAGATCTGTATTTTTTCTTCCAGTTATTCTCTTGTAGAAGGATTACGATGCTGAAGATTACAAATGGAGGCAAAATGTCAAAAGACCAGGTAAATCTATTGGCAAAGTCTAAATTAACAGGAAGTTGATAAGAATAATTGGATTGACAAAAAAACATTCCATGAATGTTGGCCATTTTGTGGGCTTTTGCGCGCGCGCACACGCACACACACACACACACAGAGGCACTTACACCTGTAGCAATAAATGTGTCATCTTAAGTGTATGCATTCGTTTATATATTCAGTTGTGTGCGAACTATATATATATAAAGGGAAACTCAACACGTCATTTCAATTGGTTATAAATTATAATTCATTTCTATGAGCTTAATTAGCTCATTTCATCAGACCATACAATATTCTTTTCCTTTGGTACTAAAAATTTTGCCAGAATAAGCATTTCATTAACTGAAGAGAAGGATAAAAAATAAAATAAAAATAAAAATAAGAAAATGGAAAAGAGGGTCAGCACTTAGGCATTGGCGTCAGATCTGTCTGGGATTCCCCAGGCCGTCGTGAAGAGGTTGACCTGTAAAGGAATTTCTAATTCTTTGGATACTGGTGTTTGTGTGACCCCATAAAACCAACCCATCCATTTATACTAACTTATATCCATATATACATATGTGTACATTCCCACATATACTTACAAATATGACTTTGTTCATACCTACATATATTTGCCGCCTTACACTTTTTCGTATCTACTTACGGATCCTGGCGTTCGTGTACTCACACATATATATTTCACAAAGACGGGATTTCCGCGCGTATCAGTAGTGTTATATATATATATATATATATATATATATATATATATATATAAACACACACACACACATATAATTGCTAGTAATTCTCACACATACTCCCAAATTACGCCATTATTTTCATACTTTAATACATCCAGTGAATTTACGCATATATGCCTGCCCATCGCATATATGTATATGTATAATTGGAGTAGATAGACTTTAATTGGAGTAGATAGACTAAACTATCGCCCGGTTCACATTCCACCCACATCTATTGAACAGGTGAAGAGGCTTATCCCTTGTTTCCTGTTTAGGATGCGGTTTCCGGTTTTCTCTTTTCCAATCTTTTCACTCTTTTATTTTTTTCCAATTGGAGTAGATAGACTAAACTATCGCCCGGTTCACACTCCACCCACGTCTACTGAACAGGTGAAGAGGCGCATCCCTTGTTCCCTGTTTATGATGTGGTTTCCGGCTTTCTATTTTCCATTCTTTTTACCCTTACGTAGCCCCCTGCGCATCAGTGGCGTTATCGCCTTGCTTGGGGTGATATGATTAAAAAAAAAAATACAAATAGAAATGGGTTAAATAACAGGACAGACTGGCTTCTATAAAGTAGTCTAGCGCAGAAAGTAATGGCAATCTATTGCGGGAAAATCTTCTGTCCAGTCAGTTTATGTCTCTTCTGGGATATGATCACTCAAGAATGTATCACGTATGGCACTAAACTGATTAATAAGATTAACAAACAGGTGTATCTCTGCTGTAAAATATGAGGCAAGATATTTGTGATGATTTTTAGCTGTTGTCTCACATGTCATATATAAATACCAACAATACATATTTATAGTAGAATTACCAACTAAGTGAACAATTATATATTTTATCTGTAGTTGAAGGCATAAAATTACATTCAAAATATAAATTGGGGAAATCATAACATTTTGTTAAAAAAATAAGGATTTCGGCATTAAATGACCTATAGAGATTGACTGTTTGCTAAACAAGATCAAGCAACCAACCAATCATATTCGAGTAATGTCGCAAGACAGATTTAGGTAATTTCAAATTCTTGGTAATGACTCACGTTGTGCGTTGTGGTGCAGTGGATATCGGCTCGGAACGACAAATCGGGAAGCCGAGTTCGAATTGCATTTGAATTCGTTCATTTCATTTACGCGCAAATACCCTTGGGAAAGGTATTGATCCGTTTCTTCCTTCCAGTTATGGGTTAAATAACAGGACAGATTGTGTTCTATAGCCTTGGTCGGCAACCAGTCTACCGCAGAAAGCAATGGCAATCTCCTGCCCAGCCAGTCATGTCTGTTTCGAGACATGATCGCCCAAGCATGTATCACGTATGGCACTTAACTGACTGTATGTCTCACACTGCATTAAATTCGGAACACGGGTTCTGAGTAACATCGCATATTCAGGCAAAATCACCGGACAGAGTATGAGTAATGTCGCATATTTGGATAATAACCACGAACAGATTATGTGTATTATCGCATATATGTGCAATATCCACTGACATAATATCGCATATAAGTCCACTGCTAAGAAGGTTGGGTCACTGTGTCGATCCAGGATGTTCTTTCCGCCTGAATCCATCCTGCATATAAACAAGTCTACCATTCGACCCTGCATGGGGTACTGCTGCCATTTATGGTCAGGCGCCTGGGCCGCTCCACTCAGTGTTCTCGACAGACTCCAAAGGAGAGTTAGTAACGTGATAGGTGCTGACTTGGCGGCTCGACTACAGCCACTTCCCCACAGACGAAAAGTGGCCTCCCTTTGTCTGTTCTATAAGTACATTCATGGCTTCTGCTCAGACGAACTTAAGCCACTGGTGCCTCCTCAACAGGTGTTTACTCGTGCAACCAGAATGGCAACTGGGTCCCACCGATTCACAGTTAGGTTAGCCAAATGCAGACGACAATTCTACTCCTGCAGCTTTTCTCTCGTACATCACGCTTGTGGAACTCGCTCCCATATTCTTGCTTTCCTGACGACTACAACCTCCAGAAATTTAAATGCAATGTCAATACTCATCTACTAACCACTTGACTCTAGCCCTTCCCCCACCCCGTATATCCTTCCCTTTCTCTCCCCCCCTTGCAACTGTCATTACACCTGCATTTTCATCTTTCTATTGCTTCTTTCTAATTGGTTTGTAATCCTTTTCGCCCTCGTCTAATTAATTTTCTTTCAGTTATATAGCCCCCTCCCCCCGGACATCAGTGGCATTTACGCCTTGCCCAGTGTGAAATGATAAATAAAAAAATATATACCCGGATATATTAAGTGTAATGTCTCATATATGGGCAATAACATCAGACAGATTATGGGTATTATTGTATAAAAATATCGGTAATATCCCTGTACAGGTTATGGGTAATATCGCATATTCGGGTAATAACACTTGGTGTATTATAATATGTCACACTGCATTAGACCAATGTGGAACATTATTAGAAACCAGTTCTGCGACATTACACGAATATGCTTCATATACCACATTCTGTCCTCATCAACCCAACTAGAAAAGCTACATGAATGAAAATGACACCCAACAGTGTGTCTTAAACTACATACGAGTACTAATCGACTTGTGCAATAAATATTTTATAATAATATTAATTATCGGGCAAAACACCTTTTGGTTAAAACTTTAAAGGTTGTATGCATACTTCTGAAACCTGGGGGTAGAATTTTACGTCAAAACAAATTGTACTTCATTGGAGCCGGTGATAGGGAGCTACGTTTCTCGTCAATGATGAGGAAATATACATTTGTAGCAACGGTTTGTAAATAAGTGGTGTTTTCTTAATTGAAAAAAACAATTTGATTGAAAAAAGCAATTTAACTAAACAATTTCTTCCTCCATATATATATAATAGAACGCCACTTATTTACAAACCGTTGCTACAAATTACATATATATATATATATATAGTTCCTCGCCTGTGTCACTGAAAATAGATCTTGATGCACATAAATATTGAAAATAACACCTTTTTTCTCATTAACACGGCCTGTAAAATAGACATTGCGTTGTCATAAACTTGTTTTTGGCTTGTCATAAAAAATAATGTTTAGCAAAGTTAATAACATTTTTCATTGGCCACAAATTCTAAACGCAATGCGATATTTTCATTAATCATCGGTCGATCTTTTAAGCACAGAAGCTTAATCTATACTCGAACAACAAGGAGGTCAATTCTTTGGCATTCTCTTACAGTTATCAGCAACAGGAATCTTAAGCAAGGAATTACATAAGCTTCCATTCGAGAGTCTACAAACAATGATTTTACGCAGCTTCTAGGAATTTAAAGATTATATATGTTTTTAGTGACAAGAAATAATGTCAAGTACAGTCGAGTAATGACGTAAATCCATCCATTTAATAAGTACTGTACTTACATTTCGTACATGAAAATGAAACTAGAATGCAAAGTTTCTAACTGGAAGTGTGCATCATTTTAGTAGGCAGCAGAACCTGATACTTTCATAGTATTTTTTGTAGTCTAATTAACGATAGCACATTTCGGCTAGAGAGATTTTTTTTGCCAATTGAGAAAAGAAACAATTTTGATTTATATCGCGAAGCACATTTTCTTTTAAAAATAATTATTAATCTAGTTCTGTCGATATTAATTTCATTGTATAAGAAAATAAAAAACCTACTGTGAAGCCTCGAAAAACAGACAAATAATGTTGCATGAAAAAATTATTAAATATGACAAATAATGTTGCATGAAAAAATTATTAAAAAAGTGACAAATAATGTCGCTTAAAAAAATCAACAAAAAACTGACAAATAATGTCGCATAAAAAAATAAACAAAAAATTACAAATAATGTCGCATGAAAAAATCAACAAAAAACTGACAAATAATGTCGCATAAAAAAATAAACAAAAAATTACAAATAATGTCGCATAAAAAAATCAACAAAAAACTGACAAATAATGTCGCATGAAAAAATCAACAAAAAACTGACAAATAATGTCGCATAAAAAAATCAACAAAAAACTGACAAATAATGTCGCATGAAAAAATAACCAAAAAAATTACAAATAATGTCGCATGAAAAAATCAACAAAAAACTGACAAATAATGTCGCATAAAAAAATCAACAAAAACTGACAAATAATGTCGCATGAAAAAATCATTAAAAAACTAACAAATAATGTCGCATGAAAAAATCAACAAAAAACTGACAAATAATGTCGCATGAAAAAATAACCAAAAAAATTACAAATAATGTCGCATGAAAAAATCAACAAAAACTGACAAATAATGTCGCATGAAAAAATAACCAAAAAAATTACAAATAATGTCGCATGAAAAAATCAACAAAAAACTGACAAATAATGTCGCATGAAAAAATCATTAAAAAACTAACAAATAATGTCGCATGAAAAAATCAATTTAATATAAACACGGTCTGATCCACAAAGAATTTATAAATATAATACAACAGAAATCAAATCTGCATTTGATCTGCTTCGAAATAAACACATACTTAAGCCACTTGTCAATGATCACAAGCAACCCCTCCTGCCTCCCATACGCATAGACCAAGTGAGTCTCCCTGAGAGTAATACACAGCGCCTCCTCGGCCTTAACTTCCCTTCCGATCTCAAGTGGAATCATTACACTGAGTCAATAGCTAAATCCATTGCTAGGAAGGTTGGGTCACTGTGTCGGGCCAGGATGTTTTTCCTCCTGAATCAACCATCAAATAGATATACACAAATCAACCATCCGTCCGTGCATGCAATACTGCTGTCATATATGGTCAGGGGCCCACGCTGTTCCTCACAGTATTCTCGACAGGCTCCAAAGGAGAATCTGTAATGTGATAGGTACCGACATGGCTGCTCGACTCCAGCCACTTTGTCACCGACGGGATGTGGCTTCTCTATGTCTGGTCTATAAAATTTTCATGACTTCTGCTCCGACGAACTTAAGTCACTGGTGCCCCTGCCACAAGTGTTTACTCGTGCAACCAGGCTGGCAACTGGGTTCCACCCATTCACAGTTAGATCAACTAGCCGACAATTCTACTCCAGCATCTTTTTTCTCGCACTTTCCGCCTGTGGAACTCTCTTCAATATTCTTGCTTTTCTTGACGGCAAAACCTCCAGGAACTTCAATGCAATGTCAATACGCATCTCTTAACCTCTTGACTCTAGTTCTTTCTACTCTTGATTCTTGCCATTCCATACAGCTTTGCTCTCTTAGCAACTCTGATGATGCTGTGATTTTTGTTGATATCTCTTTACACTCTCCTCCCAGGAAAAACCGACCAGCAGAATCTCTTACTACTATCAAAGGGCGGTATGGAAGGCACTCCGAGATTTTTTGTGCGATGTCTCTTGGAAAAAGTGTTTAGTTTCCCAGTTAAAGACTGCGCTTATGAGGTCGCCTCCTGTGTGAAAGCTGGCCTTGACACTTTTATCTCAGCCAGGAAGTTCTATCTTAAACTCCATTTGCTGCTTGTTAAGCCGCCTTAGTTCACAGGAATCACAACTTATGGCTTTATCGAAGCCACCCCTCTGGCCATAATAGGCGCCTTTTTGCTTCTTCTCGTAATGAGTGTAAGAGGATCCTCAATGACGTACAAAATGAAGCAGCTTATAGTAGCCCGAAAATCCAGCTCCAATGACTGCTGCTGGCAGCTCTACAAATGTATGTTAAACAGCATAAACCTTCCGTCCCTCTTTTAATCAATAAATATGAAGTCCGTACATCTACGTTGGACAAGGTTGAGTGTTTTACTAGCAGATTCTCCTCCAACCCCTCACTTAATCGTCTGGAGTATCCGCACCCTACTTCCGACCTAAAATTGAGGCTCAACTAAGCGACGTTTTTATTACCCACACACTGGTCTCTAACATAATTTCAAAGCTTGAACCCCCATAAGCAAAGTCATCAATCCCAGTCATCGTCTGAAAGAAATGTGCCCCTGAACTCTCCTCTGTCCTCTCCAAACTCTACAACTACTTTCTCTCTGCTTCTTGCTTTCCTGCCTGCTGGTAGTCTCCTCCTGTGGTTCCTGTTTTTAAGAAGTCGAGAGAACTCTGAGACCCCTCTATTTTTTGCCCTATCAACCGCCTACCGATTTTCGGCAAAGTGTTTGAGGCCATCATCAATGCTGAAGTGGTTCAACATCTCAGAGCCAACTGCCTATTCTCTGACAGACATTATGGCTTCCAATTCGTCAGTTAGACCGCGTACTTTCTAACGAACATCACGGAATATATATCACAAGCTCTTCATAAAAACGGAAAAGCTCGATCTGTTGCCCTGAATATTTACAAAACAATCTACTAGGCTATGGTATATAAGGACGCTTTTTTGACTTAATCAAATCGTTCCTATTGAAACGTGTACTGAAAGTCGATTGAACGGGCATGCTTCCAGATCGTGTCATACGAATGCGGGTGGCTCCCAAGGCTCTATCCTAGGTCCTACACCTTTTCTTATCTTCATCAACAATCTCCCTGATGTAATCAGATTCCAAGTAGGCATATACGCTGATGACTGTGCCATTTACTCCCGCCTCGTTAAGAAATCGGCCGATGCTGACAAAACAAACCTTGCTGCTGCTCTCGGAAAAACCTCCAGTCAATAGTGAACTGGAGTAAGAAATCGCTCGTAAATTTTAATGCCTACAAAACGAAGCTGCTATCCTGTAACCACCACAGACAATCAGCATGGATCAAGCTAGTCTCTCTGCCCCTATACTGCGCCTCTTCGGCCTCACTATCTTAGCTGAACTTAAGTGGAACAACTATATTATAGCTAAATCTACTGCTAGGAAGGTCAGGTTCCTGTGTGGTGCCAGGAAGTTTTCCCCTTATGAATCATACACATATACAAATCTACTATCCGCCCATGCATTGAATACTGCTATCATATCTGGTCGGGCATACCTGCTGTTCATCTTGTGTTTCTCGACAAAATCCAAATACGAATCTGCCACATAGTCGATGCTGACCTTGCAGCTCTCTCTCTCTCTCTCTCTCTCTCTCTCTCTCTCTCTCTCTCTCTCTCCATAAATTTACACGAGATACCAACAATGTCTCACCCTTTTACTGTGAAAACAATCAAGGGTAACCACAACTTTTACTCTACCATTCTTGCTTCCCTGGTTGCCACAACCGCCAAGAGTTTAAATACAATGTCGTCATCTCTTATTTTCGTGACTCTCATGCGTCTTCACCCTATTCACTTTCCTTTCACGTAAATATTTCACATCAGTATTCCTGTCTTTTTCTTACCCATTATCCGACATTTACTGTGATCTGTTCTCTTTTCTCTTAACTATCCTATTATGTAAAATCCGGCGCATTTGTGGCAATACTGCCTTGCTTGGGGTGAGAAGATTATATATATAAAAAAATTGGTCACCTATTCGATTGAACTAGAATTAGACGTTTAAATCAGTACGTAGCAGACCGAACAAAATCAGATGGGCTATAGTTTAAATGACTTATATAAAAGAACTAGTAGTTTAGCAATGTTTCACTTGGGTAGTATAATGAATAATAAGAATAAAAAACATATGATGAATTTACATAGCAAATACTTACACAACGTCCACCCTCGTCACTTTTATAGATATCGATAACAATGTAGAATGTTTCTATTGGACTAGGGTGGGAGGGGGGCAAGATATATCGATATAGATAATATAATATGTGATGATCGATTCTATATTATAAGCAATACATAAACTGATCCATGACTTTATGGGGTGATAATATATATTTTTCTAGCCCTAATTTTGGCTTTCTAAAAAAATTCAGTCGTTAGTGTTCTAAAGTTTTGATCTGCATCTGAGCGCAACTCCCGTTGAGCTAGACCGCAAAACGCAGACGCTAAGTGGAATCTATCAAACAAACAAATATTTACACAACGTACACCCTCGTCAATTTTATAGATATAGATACATTCTAAGTAGTATATAGTATTTTTTTTGCCCTCAATGCACCGAAAATGGTTTGATTGTCCACAACAAGCTGTACAGTGGAATGAGGTTAGGCTGTGTAAAGCGCCGAACCTCAGTGTTACATCTGCAGCCACATATGGAAAGTGCAGCCGAACAAATAAATGTAGATACTTTTATCAAAGAATAATTAGTATTTTCTTTGTTGACATTCAAGCAGATATTTTCACAACTTCATCTCTTCATGAGCATACCCTAACCGTGGTAGTTTCGACCAACACCGACAAGCCATCTTCTTAACAACAATTTCAGCGTCGGGATTCATTATTTGTTCGGCAAATCAGTGGAAGTAGTCACACAGAAATAGACTAAACAGAAATAAAACAATCAAAACAAATTTTATCATAATAATGACTGATGTGCCTATTTGTATACATGCATGTATGTGTGTGTATGTGCGTGTGTATTTATTTGTTTTGCATATTTATCTATATTGTGTATTTATATATCTATATACACCTATATATATACACACACGCACACACACAAATATATATATATATATATATATATATATCACTCATTCAGTGAAATGAATTAGAGCGATCTAGCTATTGGGTCTGTATAATGATATGAGCTAAAATGTCTGCCTACTTCCACCGAACGCCCAGGGGTAGAGTCGCCGACTGACGCCATTTCGGTCGGGTTTCAATCCTGGGTAAAAATGCAATCGGAGTCTAACCGTACTGATGAGCTGTGATACGGCGAAACAGATCTGTCTGCGGATGACAATATATATATATATAGAGAGAGAGAGATAGAAACAGAAGGGATTGTTCTAACGAAAGAAATTGGTATAGAGGGAAAAATGCGAGGAGCAGTGGACGTTTTGTTTAAAGTGTAAATTTATTTTTGTTATTAGTATTATTGATATTACTTGCTTTTCGTATTATATATTAAGTGTCCATAAAGGTATTTGTGTCGATACACTTGTTTCGAGGTTAAAGTTTTCTCTCTTCAGGCAAATAATCTTGTGACTTTACATATAGAGATCCTTTTGTTTTTTGATTGCTAAAGTATTGTATCAGGTATAGAGATAAGTGGTGAGCAGGTCAGAAAGTTCATATGCGTGCATGTTTTTTTTTCACACTCGCACGTTAAGTCTCTTCCGTCACCTTTCGTTGGTCATAATTTTTTTTTACACTGACATGCGAAGTTTGATTTCATCTTTATACTTCAAAATTGTTTTCAGCGATTTTGATTCAATTCTACTCTAGGGTCATCTATTTTTTTTCTGAAATACTATTTTTTGTAACGGTTCGCGAAACAACATGAAAAACCTAAGACACACACACTGACGAACTAAATTGAAACGCGATCAAAAAAGACAAAATTTCGTTGCAAAAAATAATATTCCAAAAATATTAAAAAGAACTAGATGACCCGTAGAGGAGAATTGAATCAATATCGCCGAAAACAATTTTGAAGTATAAAAACGAAATCAAATTTTGCATGTCAGTGTAAAAAAAATATTATGACCAACGAAAGGTGACGGAAGAGATTTAACGTACGAGTGTGAAGAAAAAACAAAACAAAAGCAAATACGCACGCATATGAACTTTCTGGTCAGATATGACAACAGTATTTTATGCATGGTCGGATGGATGATTTATATATGTGCAAAATGGATTCAGGCGGAAATTCTTAGCAGTGGATTTAGCTATTGACTCAATGTAAAGATTCCACTTGAAGTCGGAAGATAGGGTAGGGGTGAGGAGACGCTGTATATTGCTTCCAGGGAGACTCGCTTGGTCCATGCTTGTGGAAAGGCAGGAGAAATTGCCTCTAACATTTGAAAGATAGCAGCTTCATTTTAGAAGCATTGAAATTTACAAGCCACTTCTTACTCCAGTCCACCACAGAGTGGGAGTCCTTCTCAAGATCAGCAACGGGATTATGTTTGTCCGCCTCGCCAGATTTCTTACTTGGGAGTAAACGGTGGTGTCATCTGCGTAGATGCCTACTTAGGATTTGATTATGTCTGGGAGATCATTTATGAAGACCAGAAAGGCCTAAGATAGAACCCTGGAGAACACCAGCGTTCATGCGGTAGGATGTAGAGGCATGTCAATTCAAGATTTCATTATGCGGTTAGATAGCAAAGATTGTATCAGATTAAACAAGCGTCCAATGATATCATAGACTTGTAGCTTGCGCAGATACCCTATCAAAAGACTTGGAGATATCCAGAGCAAGAGCACGAGCCTCTGTCGGACTTATCGAGGGCCTGGTATATGTAGTCCGTGAGGGTCCTTAGAATATCTGCCGTAGACTCGGCAAAGCAGAAGCCGTACTGCCTGTCTGAGAATAGTTTATGGGTAGTAAAATGTTGAACTATTTCAGCAATAGTAATAGCATCTAACACTTTTCCGAAAATTGGTAGGAGACTGATAGCGAGATAGTTGGGTGGGCCTGAGGGATCCCCTGAGTTCTTAACTGCAGAAACCACAGAGGAGGAAAATAGGAAGCAGAAAGACAGTAATTAGAGAGGAGAGAGAAGAGTCCAGGGATACCTTTCTTCAGGACAATGACCGAGATTCCATCACCTCTGCTCGTCTTATGGTCAGGTTTTGATATTATCTTGGATAGCAAAGACGGGGTTACCCTAGCAAAAGAATTCCAAGGACATCAATCAATTTCAGCCAATTTCGCTTCATATTGTAGAAGGAAAGATATTCTTCGCAGTTTTTGCATCGACGTTAACCAAATACGTTCACGATAACGAGTATATAGATATTCAGTACAGAAAAAGTGGTGTTCCAGTAATAGCTGATTGCTTAAGGCATGGAAACATAATCTGGGAGGCCATTCAAAAAGGAAAAATTAAAAGAAAAGATTTGGATGTTATTTGGTTGGATTTGGCTAATCCCTATGGATCAGTACCCTACCAAATGAGACAATTATCATGACAAATGTAGCATATTATAGAGGAAATATCTGATATGCGAGGAACTTATTTGGATAGTTTCCTCCTGCGTTTCACTATAAAAGACTATACGACTAAGTAGAGTAGACATGAAGTTAGAATTGGGATGGGATGTACAATATCACAAATACTTTTCATTCTAGCAATGCAGGACTTAAAGCGATAAACAACAAGGCTGATGTTAGTGAGCTTCGTGGAGGTTGTCAAATGCCCTCAGTGAAGGTGTTCATGTATGACACTACAATCCTCTGATTCAAAGTAAGTTTCACTCGCAAGATATTAAGCTTGATGGGTGACCTGATAAGTTGGTGTAGAATTAAATTTAAACCAAACAAGTCCGTAATTCTTTCTCTTAGGAAAGGAATATTGAATCAAAACATAAATTTTGTAGTAGGTGGTCAAAAGATTATTACCGTATCAAAATATCAGTGAACAGTTTAGGTGAGTAGTATGATCAATCCTTAACAGAGATCAACCAAGTAAAGCAAACATCCAGATCATTAATAGAAGATCTCTATAAGATAGACCTTTGTCCTATAGTTCTTAGGGCATGTACTATACGAATTTGTAATTAGTACAAATGAGTCAGTGGAAAGAAAGATAAACAAATATATCTGTATGACACGATAACTAGGCGTATATTAAGGTGGATTTGTAAAATATGTATTTTATTATAATAGATTAAGAATAGAAAATGGTTAAGAATAGAAAAGTAGTTTAAAAACATGCGTTTTGTTTAACAAAAGTGAAAAAGAAGAGGAAAAAGTAAATAAATAAACGCTTTTTCTTTTATAAGTAAATTTGTGGAAGAGAAAAGGGTATCAGATTACTGTGAAATTTTACCAGTCTTCCAATAAAATATTTGACTAAGTGATTTAATGTGATAAAAGATAAAGTTTAGAAAATAGATTTTAGGTGACCAGGTCAAAAACTGTCTTTACTGTATCTTGACCACACATTAAGAAAATAAAGAAAAGACGATAGAATTTTCCCTTTCTCCAGGCAATAAAAAACGCCTGGTTACGGGTAAAGTTTAAAGGCTATAAAAACATCCGACGGCCTTCACACGAAGCTTTATGAAGATAAAAATATAAAAAAATCCTGGAAAATACGTCGTTGGAAGCTGAGTGCAGACGGGATGTCTGTGGGATGTTTACACACCAAAGGAAGCAAAATTTAAGTACCTTGAAATTTTGGACTTACAGTCACCAATGCTTATCTTTTGTTTTGTCTCTAGTGGACTTCCGATTATTTCAATATAAATACGAGTGATTTTTCCGATCCGATCAGTTCAGCTGGGCGCGTGCTTGAAGTAGCTACGTGTGTCAGGCACACCAAACAAGTAAATTTCAAGCTATACCCGGACAAAATCTCCTTAGTTCTGGTACCATTTGGGAGATATCTGTAAATCTTCCTGGTTGGCGAAATGTTTATCCCAAAATAATATCAAGTTAATGTTTGCGACCAGATATTGTTCTTCTATCAAAGGTGAACTATAAAATCATCCTGGTTGAATTAACAGTACCATATGAAAGGCGGATGAAACAAAGTCACGAATATAAAACTAATAAATATGTAAATATATCATCGGAGCTGGTAAAGAAAGGGTATAAAGTAATTATTAGAGAGGTGGAAATTGGTGTAAGGAGTTTCATTGCAGGCACTCTGTACTAATTTATGGACCAAAATGGAATCAAAGGACGTAATAGAGTCAAAAGTATAAAACGCCTAATAGAAGTAACTGAAAATAGTTCTATGTGGATATGAAAAAAAATACTCCTTGGAGCGTTTCAGTGAACATGACGGATTGACATGACTGATTATGAATGCTTAATGAAGTTCATGTTGCATTCTCAGAACGCGAGTTTTTGCCGGTTGTTTTTTTTTTCGTGATTCTAATTTTGCCGTTAAGATTTTTGAACTAGTATATTTACAACATCTTAATATTTCGTTATAATGGGGGCCTCACATCAGGGAGTGGCGCAGGTGTTCAAGTGAAACCGTTGAGAGGAAGGCCAGAAACGGTGTACATTCTCTCCTGATGACCACAAATTAATTTAAATATAAATACGAGAGGAAGACATTAAAAGAAATCCAATGAGATCATATGCCACACAGAGGCGCGGTAGACATGAAGAACATTTCACATTCAGCTCGCTTCAGGTGAGTTTCAATTACTTTTCAGTAATTTATTTCTTTTATTACGCCGCTGGGTTTGCACAAACAGCAAGGAACACGTAAATATAAAAATATCATCGTATATTTTTATTCTTCGTCGGTGATGCTTGTGTGGAGCAGGATAACAACCGGAGAGAGTCGCGCACACGAAGGTGATGTCGAGAGTCAAAAGCCAGCTGGAGTTCTCTATCTTCAGCCAAAATTTCTAGACTTTATATAGTCTTAAATCTCCCACGCATCTTTGCTTTTTCGGATTGTGGCGTTGTTGATACATCTGTCAAACCCACATAGTAGTCATTTGCTCTTCATGCCGGTTGTCTCATTTTCGGTGCAATTTGACATCATTCATTGTCAGATATATCTGTCAATCACCCTAGCTATTTGTTGACCTCACACACGGCCGGATGTACTTGTCATTTAACTCTTCTATTCAAAGTAATATATTATATATGGACAAACAAGGCTGAATTATTTCTGTCTATTCAAGGGTTTTTGAATACAGGCTTGTCTTTCCTTTTAGTATTCTTGTCAGAATTGAGGAGGTATCCAAATATTTGAAAACAGGGATATACAGGTTCTTACAATAAAATTTGTACGAAATACTAGCCTTTATAGTAACTACACATCCACAAATATTCTCAGACATGGATGAAAATTAGATTCATCTGTAATATTTTTGTAACTGCTGAGGCAATAATGTCATCACTTTCGACGGGTACCCAGAAAAGCAAATTAAATATGCGCATTTGGGCATATTTTAATCGATACATGGTCTGTATGTGGATTTAGTGTAACTTGATTTCAACAAGGGCACTTTTTTTTTTATTTGCTTTTGACGCAGGAAGATATTCGCAATATTTCCATTTGTTTTTTACGAAACCTTCAGAATATTATTTCGTAAAAATAATTTTCTCTTTATTACTTCGATCGAAAGCGTTTGATGTTTTCCATTGCACCACTTTCCCCACTTATGCAATTTCGAGATAGAAAAGAAATCTCAACTTGCATTTGTTTTGTATGCCCTGATAAGTATATCTTTCTGTCAGTCCCTTTCTTTCTTTCTTAACTTCTCCATTTCTGCTTACACACACACACACAAAAAAAAACCTCTCTCTCACACACACACAGGCCTATGTCTTTTACACCGGGTGTCCATAGAATTCGTGTGCACTTTAAAAAAATTATAACTTTCTTTGTATTTGCGATGGAAATAATTTGTTAAAAGGATTAGAAAGAAGTAAATCTATATGTTTAAGGATTTTATTGAAATTTTATTTAAGTTTCCACACGTCCTCCATCGTTAGCAATACAAAGGGTAATACGATTTTGCAGTTAACATTTGCCAACTGATTTATAGTAATGCCTGAAATGACATTAGTTGTTTTAGCTTTCAAATCTTCTAATGAACTAAGTTTGGTTGCATACACAATTGTTTTCCCATGACAAAAAAATCTAATGGAGTCAAATCTGGTGAACGTGGAGACCAATAAAATGCTCGTCTCTTTCTGAGCCATCTGTGAAGAAATTCCTGATTTAGAAACTGTCTAACA